>JACXGM010009627.1:0-27321 GCA_016801145.1 Umbra pygmaea | reverse complement strand
CGTCTTTGAAAAGCCCCTGGCTGCAGCTACCGGGCAGAGGCCGTTTATGAATACTAGGGATTGGCCGATACCACTTTTTATGGAACGAGTACAAGTAAAGAGCATTTCATTTTGGGTACTTGCCGATACAAGTAACGATACGAGTACTTTTAAGAACTATGCCAAATGTCACATTTATAAAGCTAAAATCTGCTATTTCAGCACAACAGCAACACCTAATCTGAAGGATGATACAGGCAGTCACGTTTTCGAAATGTGTCACGATAGAAGGGGAGATAAAACAATAGGGGTGGCAGATAAATTCTGGACTAGAACGTCTGACCAGTAACCTTAATTTGGTTTTAGACCAAATCCAAGATAGTTGTTCTGCTTCTAACTAATTTGAATTCCTAAATCACTTAAAAAATAACCTTTTACGGAAATTGCTTGAGAAAAACCTGCTGATCTTCGCAATGAAGTTAAACCTGTGATGGACGTTTTTCTTTTAGCATGGCTAAGGCTTAAACTAAATAAAAAATGTAATGTCCGTTGTAAAGACTAATGGTTAAATATAGCAACATACAATACATGTGCATAGTTGGTTGGGACCTTTCCCAACAAATTACTAAGGGTGTAGACTTTTCTATAAGCAATATATGCAATAATGTCACTGTATACTAGTTTTGATTTTAATCTACCTTGCTCTATTCTACAGAGGATAGTTACTTTGGGACGGTGTACACGTCAGATGACCGAGGCACTGTGTACACTAAGTCTCTAGAGCGCCACCTGTTTGCCGGGGAAGGGAAGAGCGACTTCACCAACATCACATCCCTGAGAGGAGTATATCTCACAAACGTCCTGGAGGAGGGTACGAATTAAACCACTTGCTTTCAAATTTGGATGGCTAGCAGAGGTATAGTAGTGATTGTGCTTATGTATGGCTAAACAACATATTTTATATCCAGCCCAAAACAGACAGTTAATATATTTTTATTGTTGTTTAAAACAAAAACCAGACTGCAACTTAAAGTGATTTTTCTGTACTTTTACAACTTGTTGATTTAATTAACGTATTTTTACTGGTAATATTATTAAATGTCCTTTCACTTGTTTTGGTCAGATGGCCGAATTCGAACAGTAATTTCATTCAACCGAGGGGGAGATTGGAGACCCCTTAACAAACCCCAGAATGTGGAGTGTGGTGAGGACGCACAAAATGTGAGAACATAATTTCTTTCCCTGAAAATCAGAATACCTGATTTGTATGTAAATACTGACGTGTGTGTGTGTGTGTGTGTGTGTGTGTGTGTGTGCGTGTGTGTGTGTGTGTGCGTGTGTGTGTGTGTGTGACAGTGTAACCTTCACATCCATGGAGAGCACAGTCGCTTCAACGGCATCACTCCCATGCTGCCTCTCTCTGACCCCACCGCCATTGGCTTTGTAATTGCCCACGGTAACTGAGTTGTCAACAATTCACATTAACGTTGTTAAATAGTTTTACCGCTGTGTATATTAAGTTGTAAATAACATTTATTAACTCTGAATTTGAATGCATCCGATTTTTCCCCCTCCAAATGTTTTTGGTTGCCTCT
Source organism: Umbra pygmaea (assembly GCA_016801145.1). Taxonomy (NCBI): domain Eukaryota; kingdom Metazoa; phylum Chordata; class Actinopteri; order Esociformes; family Umbridae; genus Umbra; species Umbra pygmaea. Next base: position 25,747 of record JACXGM010009627.1, on the reverse strand, counting down.
ACAAAATGGTTGAGCACAGTGCACTTTAACGTACATTACTCTGGTCCCAATATATTAACTAACCCCTTCACTGTTTGTAACTCTTTTAAGGTGAATGAGTGGATACTGATCCAGTAAAGTTGTTAGATCTATCCAGGTATTTCAGATTAGCAAAACCCGAAGGGTTTGTGTTAAGAAGCAGATGGTTAGGGAGAAATTTGACAGCCAGTGACCAAAAGATAAAACACATATCCGAGCACAAGATAAAATGTATCTCTGAACATAGCCACAGCTTTCAGCACTTCAAGAATCTGTCCGACATTTCTGTGACCCTGCCCCCTAAATTTTGAACTTCCAGGCAGTGTAGGTGACTCAATCTCGTCAACGCGGCCTGATGTTTATGTATCTGAGGACGGGGGGTACACCTGGAGAGGTTCACTGATGGGGGCACATCACTATAGTATCCTGGATTCTGGAAGCTTGATTGTTGCTGTGGAGGCCCACCCTAGAGACGGACAAATCAACACCATCAAGTAATGAATGCCAAACTCAGGCACACACACAGACATACACAGACAGACACAGACAAAGTAATTGGTATTGTATAGATTGGCGTGTGTTATCTAGATGCAAACCAATCTATTTATGCACATTTAGTATTTGTTTGTTTTAATGCTGAGCTTGTGCCTCTGCTGTATGTTATCAGGCAAAATGGAGTGTGTGTTGCTTTCTTTTTTTCACAGATTTCACTTCAGTCTACTTCACATTGATTATCATACAGCCACAGTCAATAGACAGCAAATAAAAAACTCAACCTTAACTTTGTCCAATAACTGTGGCTTAAATTTGTTTTCTGTAGCAACAAAGTGTTTTGTTGCTGTGGGCATTATTAATTAATGTATGTATGTAATCCACCCCAGATTTTCCACGGATGAAGGTCAGTGTTGGAAAGTGTACAACTTCACAGAGCAGCCTATCTTCTTCGCTGGGCTGGCGTCCGAGCCAGGCACAAAGACGTTGAACATCAGTGTGTGGGGGTACCGGCCCGATGATAACGGACAGCCCATGTGGGTGGCTGTCACCATCGACCTTAACAGCATCCTCACAAGAGAGTGTGAGTGAATAGAATAATAATAATAATAACTTCATGTTTCTTTGCGTGCTTTCTCCGTTTGTCTTTCCCAAAACCCAGTTGAGGGGATAAAGGCAGGAACCTTGTAACTTCTCTTTTGAGGACAGGGTGAGGACACGGGGCGATGGCGTATGAGGGATTCTAAATGGTCTAATTGAGATTCATGAGAGTTTTATTAATTGAATGTAAATGTAAATATATATTTGATCACCTCTTATCACTTGAACTAGAAGAATACATATGCAAATTTAAGGTGACTGGGTTGAAACATCTAACCTAATAAAGGAATTTCTCAAAAACACATTCTACGAAAGTAAGGGAATTGTTACATTGTCATTTTGTCGTCATAGTATGGACAAATAAAACATACATTTATATACAGTAAACAGTACATGAGTGACAAATTAAGGGAAAAACCAACATAAAGTGTCTTTGGAAGGTGTTGGGACACCAAAAGTCTCCAGAAAAGCTTCAATGTGCCTTGTGTGTACTCTACGAGTCTCTGGAAATCTACTGGAGGGATGGAACACCATTCTTCTCGAAGATAATCCTTCATTTGGTGTTTGGATTATGGTTTTTGAGAGCGCTGGTTAACATTTCGGTCCAAAATCTCAAATAGGAGTTTGTTATGGTTGAGATCTGGTGAGTGTGCAGGCCATATGATATTTTCATTATTTTCATATTTATCAAACCATTCAGTGAGCCTTAGTGCCCTGCGATCACTCAGTATAACTTTGTAGTGGTTTACAGAATAGACTGTATAATTACTGGATATAACCATGTGTGACGTCACCCATTGGTTTGTTAAGATCTGATTTGGGTCATTGAATTTGCCGTTATGAGCGCAGACATCTCGGTTGCGGATGTGATGATTTTAGACGAGAGGGAGTAGTAATCTAGGTAGCTAACTGATATTAATTGGGATGCTAACGAAAAACAAAAAATAAAACAAAATGTACCGTTACTTACCGAAAAAAGTGAATTGTCAACTCATTTGAGTGTCTTGTCGAACAACCGAACGCCATAGCCACGCCCTAAACGCCCCTTTTCTTTATCACCGATTTTAAAATCAACGAGACCATAATTAAAAAAATTAACATCATGATAAATTGCAGAAGGCTTAAATCTAACGATTGAGACCATGAACTCATTATGAAAATTATTATTACCTCAGTAAATCAAGGATATTATGTCTATCCTTCTCATAGACGATTACAGAAATCGAGCTCTTGTGCAACCAGGTGTATCGCCCCCAGCTGGAATTCAGAGAGAATGCAGGTATAAGGCACTTACTCATTTGCGTCAATTTGCCAAACCGGATGCTCACCCTGTGGTTTACAGTGACTCTTCCCTCTAAAGGGACAATGGGACCTACACCATGGGAGGAAAATGACCCCCACACCATCTGCATTTGTTCCTCCACTCCATCTGGGCTTTTCCTTTAATTTGTCACCCGTCTTTGTATATAAACAACAGGAAAATCATGTTTGTAACTGCACTGGCCCTAACATTGGTCTATTATAGGTAGTACCCGTGACTATGTCCAGTGGCTGGCCCATGCTACAGAGGGTGGAGATTCCACTACGAATGGATGTGTGCTGGGCTACAAGGAGATATTTTTGAGGCTAAAGACGTTGTCAGTCTGCAGAAATGGACGGAACTATGTGGTGAGCAGGCGGAATAGCCCCTGCCCTTGCACCAGAGAGGACTATTCATGGTAAGACTTACTGTTGCATGCTGGACTATGGTGGTTACAACCCCGGAGCACACATTCCTTAGTTTTTTTGCAAAAGCACAATTTCATTGTGTGCGCAATTATTATGCAAGTCATATTTTGACCATATCATCTTTATCATGCATGTGTTCCAACTCCAAGCTGTATGAACTGGAATGCTTATTGGATTTAAGTATATCAGGTGATGTGTATTTCTGTAATGATGGAGGGTGTGGCCTAAGGAGATCAACACACTATATCAACGTGTGGATAAATATTATGCAGCTTCTGTTCCTGAGGCAAAATGGAGGCCAAAAAAAGAGATTTAACTGACTGGAGGTGGGGTACTGGTATGGGCTGGTATTATCAACAATGAGCTAGTCGGACCTTTTAGGGTTGAAATGGATTCAAACTCAACTCCCAAACCTACTGCTAGTTTTTAGAAGACACTTTTTTCAAGCAGTGGTGCAGGAGAAAGTCTGCATCTTTCAAGAAGACCATGACATCTTTGCAGGACAATGCTCCATCATGTGCATAAAAGTACTCTACTGCGTGGCCTTACAGTAGAATTAAGTTTTGAAATCTCTATAGAGTTGCCCATTAAAGCATTAATATTACAGTTTTACTGCCATTCATCACTAGTTTCTCAAACACAGCGTTGGAATTTTGTATGCAATAAACATGTCTCTTCTTACCAACAGTGACTATGGTTACTATCGCCATGTTAATAGCTCAGAGTGTGTGAGACAACTAGACACAACTGACCCGGCCCTGGATTTGTGTTTAAATGGAAGTGTGGAGGAGCTTATAACATCAGGGTAACAGTGACACACAAATGCACACAAACAGACAAAAACAGCCACACACACCCACTGAGCAAAATTATTTGGAAGACATATTTTCAAAGTCTATTCAACTTCTTTTCAACCACAAAGATATATTTTCAACGTCTTTTCAACCTCAATTGCTTAGAGGGCACACGCAGCTTACCACATGGTCTCCATTTGTAGGTATCGTAAGATCCCCAGTAATAAGTGCGAGGGAGGCTTTACTCCCCTGCACAGAGACGGAACCGTCAACAAGCATTGTGGGAATTCCAGTCAGCTCTCAACTGCCAGCCCATACCCGGAAACGCCTGTGAGTGTGACCTGTCCTGCTCCATTGAGTGTAGGTTCCTTTAGTATTGCTCATTGTTAAGTAGACGACATAGCGGTGTTTAATGGTTTATTCTTGGAATATCCACAGTGTTTGCAGACTTATACCTGACTCATCAATTTAGTGGCTTGACCCATACAAAAATCTAATATATAACAAATTATATGGCAATACATATGAAAAATCTTTACATATATTACCATATATGTTAATTACATATTTGAATACAGACATCTAATATATATGGCCATATATGGCCATACATATGAAAAATCTTAACATATATTTGAAAATATATGACCATATATTTTGTTTACAAATTTGAATTACAAAATGAGGAAATATACGTCACATATATAAAAACGACCAATGTTTGTATATTTCGACATATATGTGATGGTGTTTCCACCATATATGCCGATATCTCACGTAAGTATATTACATACATATATGGCCATATATTAGATTTCCATATGGGATACATTTAAAAAGATTTTACCAAATATTTCATTGACATACATGTCATACCCATACTTATCATCACATATACAGTACTGTATATAACATAAATATCTAACACATAAGCATTCATTCTTGTTTGAATTTGTAGACAAATTGTTAACTGACATAAGGTAAGAATAAATGTAGCAGTATTACTATATTATTTATTTACATAATTCCATATGTACATTGCCAAATATTATACATTACATACACTCTGTAAACCATAGGTAAATGCAGATATGGATGTCAAATGTACATATATGTGAGGATGTTTCCACCATATATGGCGATATAGGACATATAAGATATATAAATATATGGCCATATTTTCCGGGGTTGAATGCTTGATAAGCAGAATCTGTTTTGTCAGTGATGTGTTGGAACAAAAGCCTGCACAACCTCCATGTAATTCTGCATCAGAAAATAAAGCGTCACATCTTCGATGATGCAACACAGCAACAGAGGTCACAAACAAATCTGTATAGGATTTTATCACCCTTAAAATAGTGTTTTGTCTGTATTTCAGAAAGAGACGATGGTGCTTATTGTCGTTTGCATTGGAGTTGTGATTATCCTTCTGGTTGCTGTTGCCAGTGCTGTGTACATTGTCAGTAAAATGATCCATAGAAACAGGTGAGACAAACGCATTCATCCACACCAATGTGCACATGCACGTAACCACACATACGAGACCACACAGTGTTTAGGTGCAAGTGCACATTTAAAGATGCACTATGTGACCGTCCATTCATTTGCCAAGCGGGTTGAATTTCACACAGATTATTATTATGTTTTATTATATATTTCTGAAAATACACATCATTATTTTTTTCATAATATTCCTTGCTTGGTTGTCAGATATTGAGAAATGCCAATTGCCATGCAAGTATTCTATAATTTTTGTATTACTTGTTCTTTTTTACCAATAAAGCTTTTGTAAAAACTAACTTTTGAATCCAATGACAACAATATATATTGTAGTTTTCATGAAAGGTTATGCAGTGCACATTTAAACGTCTGTTTCCACTCCTAAGTATTAGCATTTATTGTGGCACCGCTCTGCCCCCTACAGGGCACCAGCGTATCACTTTTCTGCATTACAGCTTCAGGAGGACCCTGAGATTGTTGCCGTTAGTAACGGAACGTCAGTGGATTCAGATGACGTGAGTGGTATTAACGTTAGCTAACTCCTGTTTTGTGTAAATTATCTTGCATTCAAGAGAAAAGCTACGGTCATCCCGGGCCATCATTTTGTGATTGGTGTTGTTAATACTTCTCTTTTGCAGGATCTTATTGAATAATACGAGACATGTTGATGGTGAAGTCCAGTACGTGGTATGGTTTTCCATTTACAGTATTTCACCGAACATGTCTATTTCATCTCACTGGAAAGATGTTGATGATTTGCAATGTGTTTGTAAAGACCAGATGTCTGTTATCATGTAGATGTTCTGCAAATGTGCATAGTTATTTAAGAATGAGGAACTCTACGCTCACTGCTCAGTTTGTTTTCAATATATTTAAAGAATGTACAGTTTGTCTGGTCAAATTATTTATGTTCAGGTTTCTTATCCTGTTTTATTCTGGCATTATACCACTGTTCCTTTGTATTTATTTGGATGAAGCCCTGATAGCTGTCCACTACCAATGTAAAAGTACAATAATGTCTGAGATAAAAAGTGTAATTTAATGTTTTAAATTTTCACTGTATTTAAAATAAAACACTATGTATTTATGTAATTAAACTATTTAGCCTCCTTTGGCTGTTGAAATGCTTAGTCTCGTCATGTGGTCGCTAGGAAACTAATGTGAAGGTATTTACATGTTCAGTACAGCCCAGATAGTAGTAAAATGCTAATGGACAATTCAAATATTTTAATTGAAGTAAATACAATATTGGAAACATGTTATTAACACAAAGAATATATACACAATGATTAAAAATGAATCTACATATTACGAGGCCCCTGGGCACGAGTGTCTTTTGAGGCCCCCCCAAACTCAGATGATGTTCCATTAACGCTTGAGAGCTTCAAAGTGTTATATCTGCCGGACCGTACAAGAGTCTTCTGAATGTAAAACTATAAAGCACTTCACTGTAAGACAAAGTGTGACCCTTTAAGAAGCCAAAATATCACCAGGTGTCAGGTGGACTTAAACCCCCTTAGCCCTAGGCCATAGTACATATAAAAACACCTGTAGATAACTCACACATAGTTTACAGTGCAACTGCAGAAGCATTGGAATAGTATACAGCTCTGAAAATAATTAAGATGTCACTACAAAATAACCAGTGTTTTACTATTGATAGGTATGTGCTTGGGTAAAATCAACATTTTTGTTTTATTCCATAAAACTACTGACAACATACAATAAATTAAATGAAAGTATTTTAATATAATGTTAATATGTTGGTATGCCAGGGGTAAGGGATGTTTCGGTTTATCATGTACCCTCACAGGGTGGCAACAAGTTTCTGATGGTCCTCAGTTTCTGGTGCCATCTGTGGCAGTGTGTTGAGCCTCAGCACACAGGTGATGCTAATAGAGATGTTACTAGGAGCATCATTGTAGAGAAACTTGCAGGTTTACCAGAGTTTGAGGTAGTGGTCTAGGCTCCTGATGCTGGAGCCCCAGCTTAGTAAGAAAAAATACCCCTAAAAATAATCTTATAAAAAATAGAACCAAAAAGGTAGGTTATCAGATGGCCATCAGCCAGCCAATGTTAGCCATTGATTCCACAGATAGAATGTCAGATTCCACAGCCACAGTCTTTATGTTAGTCTAAGGATAGGGTTAGGAATGTTATATAGATATGTTTAATGTTAAATAGTTGATCCTCTTCGCAACAACCCCATCAGTCAGCTGGGAACCGGGAACAAATAAATGATTCAGAGGTTTATGTGAATTTAATGTTTTCTTTTTTGAACTTCACATATCGCTTTTGGGATTCATTGGGATTTTGTTTTTATGATGACAGGCATGTGGACTGTCAAATTTCTTAACAGCGCATTTTTGTTCACGCCTGTATGAAAGGGAGTTTGCCTCATTGTAGTTGATACGAAAGTCTTGGAGATATAAGGCCAACACAGGAAGAGTTTAGCAGTCTGCATTTGATGTGTGTACTTTTGAAAAATTCCAAACGTAACACATTCTCCAGATCATCCATGCACACAACTGGCCCATACTCAGTCACACACACTTTCCGGGAACACACATTTGTCTTTCTCACACACTCCGGAAAACATAGACACCGGAAAGTGTGTGTGTCTGAGTACGAACTAGGTGTGTGCATGGATGATCTGGGGAAGGTGTTGTGTTTGTGAGTTTGCAAAACAACTCATTGGTATTAATAGTAATCATACATTAGATTTTAAAGCTCCTTTCTTATATAAATATTTTTTATTTAAGCTTTATTCAATCAGGTAAGCACGTTTACAACATGTTCTCGGTTGCAATGGTGACCTGGCAAGATGAAATGGTTAACACGTGAATTACACAAACAAAATAAAAAAATAAAACATACCCAAGGACACTGAACAGCAAAATAAACATAAGAGAACAATAATAACTATAAAATAAAATAAAGCTATATTAGCTGGCGCTAATGGAGGAGCAAGCTATGTGGTGGGTGAATCCAAGCTGAACAAGTCAGTTTAAGTCTGTTTTTTAGTGTGCAGGACAGGTAAGGATACAGTTTTACAGTCTGATGGTCTAGGGGTACTGGTATATGTTTTTTGAAGTATCTCTGTATTTGTGCTCACCTACCATCTCTGCCTGCTAGGCTGTAGTAGTGCAACCAGCATGGCTAAGGTATATAATTGTTGTTGTTGCCCCATCATTACAAATGGATCAAAATAGTTAAGAGCAGTTTGTACTGGATCAGCCTTTACTGCACAAGAACATGGGGTGACAGTCTGTATTTACATTTTAGTCATTTAGCAGACACTCTTATCCAGAGTGACTTACAGTTAGTACAGAGATGTCCCACTGAAGCAAGTTGGGGTTAAGTGCCTTGCTCAAGGACACAGAAACTTTTGGTACAATTGGGAATTGAACCGGCAAGGCTTCCAAATACAAGTCTGACTCCCTAACCACTGAGCCATCTGACACCCATTGGTTGTATAATCAATTAACTGTCTGTATACACAGAAGAGATTGAAGTGCAGGATTGTTGGTTTTGGTATGGTTGGAGGAAGTGAAGCTGGAGAGTGCTGTTTATTTTATCAGACTTATAATAACACTGATAATCTTAACTCCTTCAGTTTACATAGAAGACAAGGAAGAATATATTAGCTACTGCGATGACTGATAAAAGATTAAAATTTTTATAATGTATTTTCTTTAATTCTATTATTTTGACCTTTACACAATTTATTGCAATACTACACATTTTGCCATTACTCAAGCTTATGTGGTTATCCGCCCCAGTAGGTGGCGGCAAAGCACCGTTTAACCTAGGATGCCATATGCTAAATAAAACACAAAAGGAGAAACATACAACGAAATCCAATGTCAGACAGGTTGTCTCGGTGTCCGTATTGTCTCTGACACGATATCTGGAAAACGACCGAGAGGATTAGGAGTGGTTGCATAGCATCACTTAGGTAAGGCTCGTCGATTCAAAATTAACTTTAGTTAAATGGCCGGCTAATTAATTACATAATAAGGTAGCTAGGAAATTAGCTGTCTAGCTATTAGTTTAGTTAGCTAGCTAACAATCTAGCTAGCTATTGTCCAAAATTAAGATTAAAGTGATAGTCATTGTAGTAATGTTGCTGATGTCGACACTCAGGTAGGAGTCGTGACAGTGCTGTTTAACTGCTCTAGTTATCTATCAACTAAAATATTAACTAGTAGGCGACTTCTCTGTTTTAGTACTGTAATAATAAAATAATAATGAAATGTAGTTGGTGGGTTATTCAGGTTTAGCCTGAAATACTACCTGGTGCTACTGCTAACTACTCATTGATTACGTTCATGTTGCTTTAGTTAGCTGGAGACAGTATCTATAGTTGGGGTACTTGTACCTTGATTGTATTGGAATTTATGTAAACATAAACCATCAAGGTCTACATAGTAGGTTGTTTAAATATTTGTCACGTTAATTCGGTGACTACCCAAGCTAGCACAGAGCTGTCTGGACACTGTCCAGCAGTGGCAGGGTTGGACCAGTGTGAAGCTAGCTTCTTTAGGGAGCCAGATTCTAGTGGATTCCTAGCCTTTCGTAGTTTCGCCTTCAAAATAATAGCGCTTGATTCAACGCGATAAACATCGCATAACAAATATGGAAACATTACACATTTCGAAAATATGCCACTAAACTATATTAGAATAGTGTGACATATTTACTAACTTGTAATATTTTAAGTAACATTTACATTTGCAATCTGGATTGCTTAAATATATAATAAATAGACAGAATTCTGTGTAATGGTAGCTACATTAAGGATTATAGTGGTAAATGTGAATATCGCTTAGATACTGGACTATACGGCAAAAACTAAAGAATGTACACCCCTGAAATGGGGTATTTACTTACTCAGTTACACTCACAGATTACATATTTGAAGAGTTTATTTCACTAGCTGCTGCACAACATTATTTAATAGACTTCTAATGCCAGCTTCTTTAAGGATTATGTGGGTAATTGTGCATATGGCATAAATACTGGACTGTACAGAGAAAGGTGAAAGATGTGCACCCCTGAAATCGGGGGTTTATTTCATTATCTGGTGCACAACATTAATTAATGGACTTTTAATGTCAGCTGTATCTTTTTAGAGAGGCCTACAACAGATTCACAACTACAAGCAAAAAACACCATCAATGACCTGTGACTTGGCAATGACCTGATTGAGTTCTAATGCAGATTTGAAAGACAAAGGGATAGTCCTTACAACATTCTTCCAGCCTTTATTTGGTAAAACCTACTTGCCAATACATCTCTTTCTGTTTCTGATTATTGTTAATCTGTCTAACCCCAAAATTCTATGCTGTTACAAGTTGACCTAGTGTTTTTCAAAATACAAGTTCAGCTATTGTTGCCTAACAAAAGAAGCCAATCCTTATCAACAGGTGATTGTCCATTAGAGCCAATGATAAGGTACTAACAGATTGACCTGGTACTCAAATTCACACCCATTACTGCCAATGATTAGGTACTAACCGATTTACCTGTTCAGACAAGTACCCTATTGATGTTTTTTTACACACGAATGTCCTTTAAACCACCGATGTAAGAGCCAAAGCTATTTTCTTTCATTCTTTATTTCTCTTTATGTTTTACCGTTTTATGGGGAGGGGCATGTGTGTGTTCAACTACTTAAATAACACCAGTGGCCTTACACTGTAGAGTCCAGTATTTATGCCATATGCACAATTACACACAGAATCCTTAAAGAAGCTGGCATTAAAAGTCCATTAAATAATGTTGTGCACCAGCTAGAGAAATTAACTCTTCAAAAATGTAATCTGTGAGTTAAACCGAGTAAGTAGATACCCCATTTCTGTGAGTGAAACCGAGTAAGTAGATACCCCATTGCAGGGGTGTACATTCTTTAGTTTTTGCCGTATAGTCCAGTATCTATGCGATATCCACATTTACCACTATAATCCTTAATGTAGCTAGCATTACACAGGATTCTGTGTATTTATTATATATTTAAGCAATCCAGATTACAAATGTAAATATTCTTATTAAAATATTACAAGTTAGTCAATATGTCACACAATTCTAATATAATTTAGTGGCATATTTTTGACATGTGTAATGTTTCCGTACTTATTATGCAATGTTTATTGCGTTGAATCAAGCGCTATTATTTTGAAGGCAAAACTAAGAAAGGCTAGGAATCCACTAAAGAATCTGGCTCCCTAAAAAAGCTAGCTTCACATACATCAGGGTTGGTGGTCAGCCCGGCGGATTGCTCATCGTTTAACAGGCGGTCCACTGCCGGCCAAGAGGTCCACCGGCAGGTGAGCAGCGTTTTAGAACTTGAAAAATTGTCCAAAATAAAAAAGGAAAAAAGTTTAATGTGTAACCTATACGCAGCTGATGGTCTAACTCGAACAACAGTATGAGTGCGTAGGATTTCCAGAGGATCTCTGTCATAAGCTCTGCTCACCCGCCGGTGGACCGTTCAGTTTTAAACACTGCCGCCGGAAGACCGCCCGTTAAACGTTTAGCAAAAAGCTATCGTACGGTTAGATGTAACTGCCGGCCGCCCGCCAGCTCTGTGCCAGCTCTGTGCCAGCTCTGTGCCAGCTCTGTGCCAGCTCTGTGCCAGCTCTGTGCCAGCTCTGTGCCAGCTCTGTGCCAGCTCGGTGCCAGCTCGGTGCCAGCTCGGTGCCAGCTCGGTGCCAGCTCGGTGCCAGCTCGGTGCCAGCTCTGTGGTTCTATTCTCAGTTTTCCAGTATTAACCTTAGTCAAATCCCTGATTTGCATTTGCCACATACTGTACACATCACTGATCCGCATTTGCCACAAAGCTAGTATCTTATCACTGGATGAGCTACAGTAACCTACAGATTCTATACGTTTACATGTATATCTAGCTATCCACACATAGATGGAACAACCTGAAAAATCTTTGTTACAACTATTTTGGCAGGTTTGCAATAGGATGAGTGTGCTTTCAGCCTCAGGGATTAAGGAAAACTGTTGGGATTTTCATAGTGTTAGAATTGTGGTTACATTTACATAGGCATTTTTTGCATCTTTTACATTTTACATTTACATAGGCATTACCAGTTAGGTTAGTTTAGATTAAGTTTCAGTTTAGGTTAAGTTTCAGTTTAGATTAAGTTTCAGTTTGGGACAGGATTAGGGCTAAGGAATAGCTAGGGACTTTGTTTGTCTTTGTTAGGTTTAATTTCCCACATTGAATATGTCCGACATACCACATCCCCCATGCCTTGTTGCTTAATTGTAGCCTAAACTTAGTTTTTATATTATTGTAAAAGCAGGGGATACGTTTTCAAGATTGCGCTTCACTCAATTGTAATAGTCCTACTGGCAGTTGTATTCTTTTTTTTTAATGAAGAAACAATTTACCTGAGATTTTTATTGCGTTCCCTAATAGTCATTGCAAATTGAATGTACTTTTACCCCTGTTAAACACTGTTTGAACAAAATTTGTCTGCATTCCAAAATTAACTAAAACACAATTTACCATCTCTTCTTTGTTGAGATTTGAGGTAAAGTAGAAGTTGTACTGTATGTCCTATTGCTAGTTTGGCTTGTTATGGAATGTTTTATGACAGTGTCTGTACATGTTTGAGCTTCTAAGCTCGAGTAACAATGTAAAACAATGTTTGTCTAGCTTTAGCTTGATCATTAATGCACATTTGGCTATTTAGTGTGTTTGTTGCTAGCTACTAATTTTGCTATTGAGGATGTTGCTTAGTGTTTCTGCCTGTAGTGGTTGCTGGTGTATTTTTCTGAAAATATATTTACAGTAGTATCTGCATGGTATTTTGCTTCCCAGGCTCACAATTGAGGTGCGTTGTTGATTCAATTAGAGAGGTATTTTCAGTCTAGAGAGTTATATATACATTACAGGGCAAACATCCGGTTTGGCAAAATGACGCAAATGAGGAAGTGCCTTAAACCTGCATTCTATCTGAATTCCAGCTGGGGGCGATATGACTGGTTGCTAAAGAGCTCGGTTTAATGTAATAGTCTATGAGAATTTGAGAAAAATCTCACTTGATTTATTAACTCAGTAAACATTTTCATAATAAGTATATGGTCTCAATCGCTAGATTTAAGCCTTCTGCAATACATAATCATGTAAAATTTTTGAATTATGGTGTCATTGATTTTAAAATCGGCAAAAAAGTAAAGGGGTGTTTAGGGCATGGCTATGGCGTTCGGTTGGTCGACAAGACACTTAAAGGAGTTGGCAGTTCATTTTTTCCGGTAAGTAACGTTACATTTTGTTTTACTTTTTTTTATATTGTTTTTCGTTAGCCAACATTAGTATCCCAATTAATATCAGTTATCTAGCTAGATTACGCCTCCCTTTCATCTAAAATCGTCACATCCACAACCAAGATGTCTGCGTCTGTAACGGCAAATTCGATGACCCAAATCAGATCTTCACAAACCAATGGGTGACGTTTCACACCTTACGTCCAGTGATGTATACGGTCTGTGTTATATACCTGTTTTGTCTTGTCAACAGAGTGCAAAATTCTGTTTTGCTGACTGCAAGTTGTCGTTACCCAACATGATGAGAGCTGGAGGTACGTTTTATGTTTGTATTTATTTCTTCTCTCTTCTCCCATAGTAGAAACCAGTATTAACATCCTCTCTAAGGCTAGGACTGATTCTGGTAGTTTATGTTTTACCGTAGGAAAGAAAATCATGTTTTTACGTTTGCTCGTATTGAACGGTCGCAACTATTGATACTAGTTTTTTCTTTCTGCCTGTCCTCTCTTTCACTGTCTTATATTTCCATCAGGCATTTTGAAGTTGGCAGCACTAGTTTCTGTCTTTTTACTGGCAGTTTTCCTTGCATTCGAGCTACTAGAAATTAATGTGGACTTCAATTTGGGGACCATGTTTGGTGAGTTTGGTGACTTTTTTTTTAAATTTTCCATTTGCTTAAACTGAGAACCATAGACCGTAAATGGCTAAAACATGTTACATCCACGTTGAGCCACAGGCTAACATGAGAATCGTTGCTAACGTTTGTGTCTTTTCTCCCCAGCAAGGTCAATGCCTGTGGAGGAAGGTATATAAATTATCTTCTCTTATTTTAATTTCTCTTTAACTTAAATGTTAACTATAAATTAACAGATTTATTCTTTATTTCAATGTCCCTGCATGGTACGTGAAACTCAGTGATGATATTCTGTTTTCAATCTGTGAAAGCCCCTTACCACGTAAGCTTAATTGTTTGTAGCTAATAGTCAGACCTATATTGTATAGCTACTGTATATCCTAAATGTTATTGAGTGTGGCTTTTGTTTTTAGCGTCGGTGTCCAATTTATAGTTGAATTTAAAACAATCGAGATAGATTGTTTAGGATTGATAGCCCAATTAAATCTCAGCGAATGTTTAAACAGTAAACCAAAAACATAATGCTCTCAAGGATCTACTGTCATTTGTTTTAGTAGTAGAATCATCATGTCCACTGCTTCAAAATCCAACTCCACCTAAACAAAAGTGCATATTGATCATTAGGGCTGTAATCTGGATAGGAAAGATAACTCTGAGAATTGGAAGGGGTGTGTCGCGATTCTGCCTTCTCAGACCGCGACACATGTTCGTGGATCTGAGTGTCGCGATTTCGGTTTCATATCACATCGTTACAGCCCTAATGATCATGTGACCCCTTTGTGTGCCTTTAGCTGTTTTGAAGGGGGGAGTAAAAGTGAATATTGGGTGTATCTGGGTATTCTAAGCTCTGCGTTGAAATTCCATCCACAGTCACCAAACCGGCCCGCTACAAATGCGGCCTCTCAAAGCCTTGTCCAGAGGGTCACTTCTCCTTTAAGATGGCCAGCGGCGCTGCCAGTGTTGTGGGTCCCAAAATCTGCCTAGAGGACAACATGTAAGAGATGGGATACTCCTGTGTGTACAGTACAACTACAGTCCCACCACACAAACCAAAGGCTGTGTAGGAAACTGCTACCTCTCATTTGATCTGTTTATATTTTCAGATTGATGAGCGGCGTCAAAAACAATGTGGGGAGAGGATTGAACATTGCGCTTGTTAATGGTAAGCTTCTTATTGTACTACTCATATAAATAGAACTGATAGAAATGCCATTGAGCTGATTTGGCGTAATCATTCGGTTAGTACACAACAAAATGGCGACTGTTGTTAGTTGTCACGGTGACAACACGCAAATCGGTTTAATGTGCAAGTAGGCCGCTAGATCTTTGCAATGGAGTTGTACACGTAAAAATGGCTGCCGCTCTGACAATTCTGCTACATTGATTTGAATTAGAATGGCCTTTCTATCCATTCCATTTCTATGGTACTACTAAACACTACTGAAAAACTAGCCTCTTTAGTTATTTAGCAGATGCTCCTATCCATAGCAACTCACAGTGAATACAGGGACATCCCCCTGGAGCAACTAGTGTAAAATGTCTTGGCCAAAGACACAATAACATTTAGCACAGTCGGGAATCGAACCTGCAACCTTCCGACAAAGTCTGGCTCCCTAACCACTGAGCCATCTACATCTCGATCAATGTACACTTCCAGTCAAATGTTTTAGAACATCCAGGAACATTTGCAACATTTTATTGTCTTGACTATATATTTTAATGTAGTGTATGAGCGACCAACCAGTTGGTGCATTCCAGGGGATAAATTATTATTTTTTTCCTGATTTTTCCTTCCAAATTTTCTCACTAATCCTGTGGCAGCTCCTTGGCCATATCTGTGGGATGACGAGGGGCGTGCAACTGGTTCATCAAACCACATGTAGCCCGAGCAGCACTGTTCACCCAAAACTGAAGCCTTTAGTCGGATCATGCACAGGGAAAGTCAGAAAACCCATGATCAGGCTCGAACCGCTGACCATCGTGACGTAAACTATCCTGCAAAGCAGCGACTCAGCCCGCTACGCCACACGGGCCAGGGGATAATATTTGTTACTCAGGCAACCTTGTGTTTCAAACACATGATCTAGTCCAGATAGCTCAATGTCAAAGAAAACACGATCGATTTTTATATTGCCATCTACTGGGAAGTTATGTTATGCTGTTTTAGAATAAAGTAATATATTTGGAATATAAGTAATGTTTCTGTAATCCTACATTTGCACTCCAGGATCAGATTATGTATGGTTGTTCTTGACCTTTCTAGGCTACACACACAACATAATACAGGAAGAGAAATGCTTCAATACAAAATATTTAATACGAAATCAAGCGTGAAGAGAGAAGGGCTTCAATACAAATCATTTAACACCACATCATACAGAAAAAGACGAGCTTCAATCGAATTGTTTAGTGAGAACAGTTGTTTTCTGAGCGCGCTTTTTCGCCTTCAAAATAATAGCGCTTTGCTACTGGCTCGAACACTCCTGTGTTTTGTAAACATTTGACAGATCACAAAAGAGCATTTAATTTAAAAGAGCACACAGTCACAATGGCAATGCACATGCAACGATCTAATCTTGCTCATTGCCATTTACTAATTTCACAATGGTTTTTACACTACCTGTTTGTTTTTACACTACCTGTTTGTTTTTACACTACCTGTTTGTTTTTACACTACCTGTTTGTTTTTACACTACCTGTTTGTTTTTACACTACCTGTTTGTTTTTACACTACCTGTTTGCTTATTCAATTCAGTGTGAAAACAATCTGACAGTTGAGAGCACACAGACTTTATGAGTTGGAAACTAAAATAGGTCTCAAACGGGTCTTCAAACTATTTTTAGAAAATCGTTACATTTCAGTAAATGTCTTGTAAATTAGCTGCTAGATGTACATTTTAGTAATTCTTTGAATAATGTTTTTAGATATTAGCCCATACTTGATGTCATGGACCTTATTTTTGGGACATGCTGGCTGTTTTATGACCTCTGTATTGTAAGGGCTATGCTTATATAACCATCTTCCCTGTTCTCCACAGGAAAGACAGGGGAACTCATGAAGTCAGAATTTTTTGACATGTGGGCAGGAGGTGAGGTGGTGTGTTCAGTTAAATGTTCAATCTGTTTTTAATGGTCTGTTCTTAATCTACGCAAAACACTTGTGATTGAATTTTTGACTTTCTGCAGATGTCAACGACCTGATCAAATTTTTAAAGACTATCGAGGAAGGGACAGTGGTGATGATTGCCACGTTTGACGATTCAGCGACAAAGTAGGTTTTCCTAACTGCAGAGAAATTTGTTAATATATACCTAATCCCAAGTCACGGATACGTTACGAAAATTGGCAGAATGCTGCACCCATTTAATTGACAATAAAAAAACAGTCACCAATGATTGATGAAATTTTATGAAGTGGTAGCTGGCTTGTAAAATGAGTCATTTCTTTTTAGTTAGCTTAACAAATAGCACCTGCTTATATCGCTTCTATGCCATGGGTGACGCCAGACTCCAAGTGTATGTTGATTATGTGTACTTTCCTTTTCAATTTAACTAAATAATGCAAGTAAACGATTGGAAGTTGCTTTTGTACCATAAGGATTTCCATAAGCTCTTCTATTTTACTTTTGACCTAAAATGGGTTCTTACAGATCACTGATTTATATTGAACAACAGCTTGAAGCAAGGGAAGTTGGCTGCAGGCTGTGACATTTGAGTTTGTAAAAAAATCTTTGTTATATTTGTGGCCATGGGGAAACTGGTTGAACCAGGAAGTGTGTTTTTGTTGTGAAACAGGTGGCTACAATGTGAAGAAATAAATCCAACCCTCCTATGTGTTCCACAGGCTGAACGATGAGGCCAAGACGATGATTAGTGAATTGGGCAGTTCCAGTATTGGCTCGTTGGGCTTCAGAGACAACTGGATCTTTGTGGGAGGAAAAGGGATTAAGACCAAGAGTCCGTTTGAACAGGTAACTTTAAACCCTTTTAGAACATATAGTAGTTTATGGTAAAGAAAAAAGGATGGATTAGCACAGACTAAAAAAATAGCAGGATTAGCACACCTGTAAAACAATAGAAGTAGGGGTGAGCAATAAAACAATATAAATGTATAGTTTTTTTAAAGACGTATCATGATAACAGCTCGTTTTGTTTTTAAGCAAATAAAAGTCCCAACAAACATGGAATGTTCTTGGATCTAGACATGTCATTTGCTAATATTTCTGTTCCTGCTTGTTAATTTAGTGAAAAGAGTAGCTACACTATAGTTTTGCAAAGGTCTGTCGCCATCACATGCCATTGCCATAAACTGAATTTTTACATGACTAGAAAGTGACATTACTATTGTGTCACACGTTCAGGTTTTTAAACATGTTACTTTGCTGTGCGGTATCAAAAACTATTTCAACCAGCAAATAACAGCTGATTTTCATGTATAGGATGGCAACAAACTAACTTTTACATGTCAATTAATGTATTCTGTAAGTGTTAAATCATTATTTGATGCTGATTTCATTCATCATAAATGGTAGCTGTGTTAAATTTTGAGATGAGTATTTTTGCGCTCTAAAAAATGGGCTTCAGTAGAGAAGAATTCTGTTAGCTAAGAACAGGAAACAGAGGGTACAATTTGCACGGGCCCACCAAATTTGCAAGCATAGAACATTGGAAAAATGTCCTTGATCTGATGTTGATTTCTGTTGGGACATTCAGATGGTAGGGTCAGAATTTGTCATAAACAACATGAAAGCCTGGATCCACCCTGGTATGTGGGATAAGTTCTTGGCACACTTTGGGCCCCTTAGTACCAATTGAGTATTGTTTAAATACCACATTCTACTTGAGAATAGTTGCTGACTATGTCCATCCCTTTATGACCACAGTGTACCCATCTTCTAATGGCTTCTTGTAGCAGGATAACAGGCACGAAGCTCACATAATCTCAAATTGGTTTTGTGAACATGACAAAGAGTTCACTGTACTCAAACGGCCCCCACAGTCACCAGATCTGAATCCAATCCAAACTTTTTTGAATATGGTGGAACAGGAGATTTGCATCATGGATGTGCAGCCGACAAATCAGCAGCAACTACGTGATGCAATAGTGTGAACATGGACCAAAGTCCGAGGAATATTTCCTGCACCTTGTTGAATCTATGCCACCATGAACTAAGCTAGTTTTGATGGCAAAAAAAGACTCATTCAGCCTATCAACTAGCTAATTATTAGAATCAGATTTTCTACATTATGGTTGAAGTGAAAGAAAATCAGCACAGTAGCACTGTGTAGGGTTGGAGATGCCTGCTGTAGAGTTAAACCACACAAAGTATCATCAATCGGTCAATCCAACCCACATTTGCGTCTAGGCCTGCCTAACAGCCCTCAAAGCTGGCACAGGCCACTCCTTATATGCACCGTCAACTATTAGCCTTGCCCCCCTTACCTGCCTGAATCCAATTGAGCATGCATTTTACTTGCTGAAGGCAAAATGAACATGCAGAAACATAACAACTGTGGTAAAGGCCTGGCAAAGCATCTCCAGTGAAGAAACCACATCATCTGGTGATGTCTGGGTTCTGGACTTCAGGCAGTCATACAGTGAACCCTTGTTTTTCGCGGGGGTTACGTTCCAAAAAGAACCCGTGATAGGCGAAATCCGTGAAGTAGTAACCTTTATTTTTTTTACAATTATTATACAATGAAATACTCCATAATACATTGAAACCAAAGAACAAAACCTTTTTACAGGCCCAAGCATTTGTTTAACAAATAAATGTACTGTATAAACGTTTTTTACAAATAACTACTGTACTGTAAAATAATAATTTCAATCATCAATACGAACTGAAGGCTTCAAATTGCGGAGATCAGCACCGCCCCACCGCGCGACCCGAGTCATTGGATTAGAACGGGAGAGAAATTATTATGAAAAAAAATAGGACAGTAGGACAAATAGTGACTCACGTGTATTTCACTGCTCTTCTCACTGAGCCGCTGCATCCTGCAAATCCGTGAAGCACCGAGACCGTGAAAGGTGAACGGCGATATAGCGAGGGTTCACTGTATATCTATATAACGTTTGTAGTTCCTACACGGTTCATACAGTAATTTATACAAACAATTCTTTACCAGGGCAGCCCAGGGCAGAGATCTATCATCCTGTAGGTTCTCTTCAACCCTAATTTAGCGCACCCGGTTCTAATCATTATCTAGATGGAAAGCTAAATTAGGTTGAAGTATAGAGACTAAATATTGGGTGTCTTTCCAAATATTTTCAGATTTGACTGTATATTTAGAAGTAGTGATTCCAAGGTAAACATCTTCAGGAAATAACAGCTCAATTAAGAGAACTACTTTGCATAAGGAAGGAAGGAAGGAAGGAAGGAAGGAAGGAAGGAAGGAAGGAAGGAAGGAAGGAAGGAAGGAAGGAACGAAGGAACGAAGGAACGAAGGAACGAAGGAACGAACATTTATTTGATGTAATGTACTTCACAAATAATTGAATTAAATCTATATTTTCACACAACATATTATGCACACTGTCACATCCATCTGAATGTTTTTTGCGGATTTGTCACCTGACACCTAACAACCAAACAATACCAATCGGTAAACAAGCACTGCTTTTAATGTTGACATTTGATCTTTCCTTGCGCGTCCTTTTTGTGACAGTTGTGTACACAGTCTTATCACACTAGATGGAATTGGGATAGGGTTTTCAAATAGTATTCCATTCTCTATACAATCCCTTTTGGTCTAATCTGAAACCACTTGTATCTGACTCAACAGCACATTAAGAACAACGGAGAAACCAACAAGTACGAGGGCTGGCCAGAAGTGCTGGAGATGGAAGGATGTATACCCCAAAGAAAGGACTAATCTATGGACGTTTCTGTTGTAATCCTCCAACCTGTATTCTCCACATGTCTGACTACTTTAGGCCTTCGACTGAGTCTCCTGATGTTTGCACGTGCACGATCCCTGCGATGAAATCAGCAGCGTGGGACCTCCCTCCAAACACGAGGCTTTTAAATTTGCGGTGATGATTGTGCAAGTGTATACTTTTGAAGTTTGACGTTATCAGGATGCTGCCTTTGTACATTAGAGACTCTTTGTGAATGTTTGTGTTTGACATTTAGGGGCATCCTGGTTTTGTTTATTATATGAAGGTAATTTCTATTTATAGAATGAGGAGTGGGTGTCTGCGGTTCTGGGTGAGCTGTTGTTATTGGTTAATACACCAAGTTCACTGTGAAATTTGTAAAAAGATATCCATAAGGATTGAAACTTTTGAGGACTAATTTCAGTAATATACATTTTTCATTTATGGCTTTTGAAGTAATTTCCTAATGTTTCCAGATTTCTATGAAATATAACTGCTGGTACTTACAATATCAGTAGTTTTCCTTGAAATAGTTTTTATTTATGTTAATTAGCAGCTTTTCAATGAAGAAATATTGTTAGTGTACCCAACAGAAAGGTGTGGTGTATGCCAGTCATATTTCTGCAAGAATACTATATTAGCCAGCTCATCCTGTGTTAGACTTCTGATTAGCCAGTTCAAACACAAGTGTGTGTGTGTGTGTGTGTGTGTGTGTGTGTGTGCGCGCAATTATTTTTTCCCCCATTCATTTTCAGATTTTTGTTATTTTCTGAGAAAATCACACCTTGATTGAACCTCTAACTTTTTATAGCATATTCAGGGAGCAGTTTTGAGATTTAGAGAAATATTAAGGAAATACCTGTTATTTGTTGTTTCTGTAGTTACCCTTTAAACCTATGTTGACAGGGTTTAAAAAAAGGAAGCTGCTGGATTAGCACAGACTATTTGTAAGTGAAATTTTATAAAAAGTGTTTTGGAGAGACTGTCTACCAGAAGACAGCTGATAAGCATAGGCTAATTGTTATTGATATAAAAATAGCAAACACAACATGATTCTTACCTAGTAAGTAATGTCCAGGTAATTTTAATTACTGATGGATTTTGTTACATTTATTATTTAAATTGGCAAGTCATTACATTATTTATACATATATAATTCCCTACTAGGCTTATTCCAGTTTTATATTATGCGATGTCCAATTGCTTAAAATATCCAATTGCTTTGAATTGTTTCTGAATTCAGTGAGTCATGAAAAATACATATTATAGTGTGTTGTATAACTCTGAAGCAGAGTCCTTCAATTATTTTTTTCCACAATTTCAGTCATCAAGATTGTGGTTTAAATATCCATACGACTTAAGAGGAGAATATTAATGTTATTTTGACTTTATCTACTCTAGATATAAGGTGTTTTTTTGGACAAGGTTTTTTCTGGGGTGGGATGAATACAAAAAAGCGGTCCCTGAAGCGTGTTAATATGATGAGTGTTTGGATAGTTTTGTTTGTATCTGTTGGAATGACCATGGGAAAAGATCTTGGATTGGGGGGTGATGACAATTTCTAAATATTCTTGTAGCTTAGAAAGCCTGTTCAAGATCTGTATTGATGCAGCTAGATGATGAATCAGAATTTTCTAAAACATTTCTTACCAAGTGAGGAACCTTATCTATCAGGATATGTGTGTTACATGTTAAAGGATAACTAACCCCAACCACTACCAATGTGTAGTGCAGAACTACAGAGTGGTGCACTGTGGTTGATTTGAGTGTTCACCACATCAGCTATGAGGTGAAAATTTGTATCCAACTCCTCTGGTTTACTGGGAAGATCCTTCACACTTAGCATCTCATATACCTTTAACATGGCTTGCTTAATGCTTTTATAAGTGACCAGTTGCCAGTGACATACACTGGATAAATCCACCTAGTATTGAGTAGTACCATCGTTTGCCTGCAGAATGCATACTGAATTCTATTTCTTTTTTCGGGGGGTTATCAGCTATGAGTTTAGTGTTTACACAACGACTGCATGCTATCAATGTTTGCATCAGCTCCACCCCTCACATTTTTCCATTGTTTGCGTGTAAAACCTAACCCATGTTTACACAGTGAAACTCAAGCCCACTTTGGACACAGACGTTTAGCTTCACATGCATCAAACTTTGTTCTCTTGATCGTCCGAAGTGTGAAATGAATCGGGACACAGGGATGTTATTTTAGAGACCATATATAACATTTTGCGTTTGACCTTCAGGGTCGACCTCCTGTATTTGTGTCTTGTTTTCATTAAGGTATTTCTAGTTACGGTCTTTGCCGTGTCCTGCTTTATATCTTGAGTTTAAGCCACATCACTTGCTGATTGGCTATAATATGTAGGAGTACCTACACTCTAATTGGCCTCTGATACTGAGTCTATAATACAAAAGTAGGAAATACTCCAGAGCACAGTGTACAGTATAAAGGTGTACTCTCCTACTGCCTAAAAAATCACATCATTCCCAGTTTGTTCAATGTATAATTCTAACAATTTTTCTATATTCAGTTTTTATGCAACTCATGCCGTTCAAATGTCTGGGCGTGATAGAGGCAGGAAGTGTCGGTACCATTTCATTAACGTTGACAGACAGTAGAGTGGGCTCTTTTTGTCTGTAAAATTGTTAGAGAAATGGTGGGAATAAATCTTTGCTGAAATAAATCATATTGAACTAAACAGGAAGTCGCAATACTTTTATGACTTTGGTTGACATGAAGGAGATTTACTTTCTCAAACATGTTCAAGTCAGGTCTGCCCTGAAAGAAGAAATTGATTTGATTAGTTAACTCAATGTAGAGAGTGGAGTAGTACAACCTGCAGGGCAGATATCACCCGCTGTGCCTTTTGATCAATCTCGCAAGGGATTCTTAAAATAAATTACATGTCATTAGATTTTTTTAAATTTTTTTGATTCCAGTTACGTTCCATATTCGCTTAAATTCGCTGGTGTCGGCAAGTAGTCTGAATCTTGAAACAAACAAGATTCTGAGAAGTCAAACAAGGAAATGGTTTTAAAACAAAGTATAAACATTTATTTTCTGTAGGCTACAAAAAGTAATTACCGTTACTACACAGCAAAATCCAGATTGTTGTGGAGTAAATTTTCCAGTGCATTTATGTACTGAGTGAATGTCATACTTTCAATCGTGTTAAAAAAATTGAATTTTATAGGTAGCACTGAGAGTAACACTCTGTGTTAAAGTCCCTGTACACTAGTGTGAACAGTTATGTATTTCACTCTACACTAGAGTTGACACCATTGTTGAGTGAAAAATTAAAATAAAATAAATAAAAAAAGTTAATTGACCTGTACTTGATTACATTAGAGTGAAATACAAAATGTATTTGTGTCAATTTGTCACATTTGCATCCAGAATGCGTTAGGTAAAGGTGACTGATTTTTTTTTCATTACAATTTGGAATCCAACTGAAATTATATCTAACAGTTTTAATATTTTATTACCCACAACCTGCATTTAAAAGAACTGCAGTAATGTAATACTTACAAACTGAGGAACACTAGCTAAACTTCATCGACAGGAATACTTCTCAGTAATGGTTGCAATAAAAAATCCATTACCAGTTTGAATTAAGTTTCAAAATTCAAGGTTGTTTGATTATTTAACACTATTAAAGTTATCAATTCATGAATGTGTGAAGCAGAAAATATATCAAAACAAACTATGTTTTATGAAAATGAACTTGCAACAAAGCATTCTGGGAATTGTTGATGGTTTTTCCTAACGGTTGTGAGTGTTAACATTCTGACAACTAACACTGCTGCGTTCCACAACTGTCCAGTGCACGAATGTAGCCAAATTAATGAAGCTCTCGGTTAAAACGAAATACTGTTATACTGCACATGCTTTATTGACAGCATCAGAGGTGTACAAGTTGGCCTTCTTCAAATCCCTCCAGAGATTTTCTATGGAGTTCAATTCAGGTGACTGTAACGGCCACTTTAGAATCTTCGTCTGCAACCAAGCCTTGGGTGAATTTAAGGTATGCTTGGTATCATTGTCCTGTTGGTAGGTCCAATGATGCTCAAGCTTCAGCTTCCTCACAGATAGCATGACATTTTCTCTTAGATTCATTGAAGTATCAGGAAATTGTATTTTGCTTCCTCACGTTGGAGGTTTCCTGTGCCAGAGGATGGAGGTTGTCTGCAGCCCCTGAGCATCACCGAGCCACCACCATGCTTGACTGTGGGCAGAGTGTTCTTTTCAGCGTATGCTTTTTTCTTCTATGCACCTTCTTAGTATGTATCTTAATGTGCTCACTGAAACCGCAGTGCCTGTTGCCACCAAGTCTTGCTACAGGTCTTTCGCAGTCACTCAAGGGTTTTTCACAACCTGCAATCTTCGAATTCTGGTTGCAGACATTCATATCCTTGGTTGTCTGCCCTGTGCAGGTAGTGTAAACACCGTTCCCTTAACCTTTAATTTGTAAACTATGCTTCCAACGGTGTCCCTGGGAGCATGCAATTGCCTTTTATCTTTTTGTATGCTGTTCCTTGTTTGTGAAGGCTGATTATATGTTTTCTTAACTCTTTGGACCATTCATTTGACTTACCTATGTTTTTCACACACAGTCAAACATGGCACTCTACAATCTCTTATCCAGTTCAGGTATTTCATGTTTCCCAGCTCAAGCACACCTGATGCAAGTAATGAAGCCCAGGGTTGGGGAGTAAAGAAGGAATTTCAGGGTTGGAGTGTAACGAATGAAACCCAGGGTTGGAGAGTAACTAATGAATCCCAGGGTTGGGGAGTAACTAAT
>JACXGM010009626.1:0-18110 GCA_016801145.1 Umbra pygmaea | reverse complement strand
TACCTAGTCGACTGCAGGGCTATTGAGGTCACACCCACTGGCTATTGAGGCCACACCCACTGCACAGATGATTTCTAGAATCCAACATTCTACAGCAGATTAAAGCTGGTTGAAGACAGATTGAAGACAGTACTGCGTGTGTGTGTGTGTGTGTGTGTGTGGGGGGGGGGGGCATAGGGAATATGTTTATTTTAATCAGCATTCATGTTATTTTGTTGTCAATGGAAAAACAATTCTACTGACGAATAACTCGAAGTATTCACTTGCATGGCTTATTGTTGTTCAATGAATGAATCTATTAAAGTTCTACTGACGAATTACTCAAAGTATTCACTTGCATGGCTTGTTGTTGTTCAATGAATGAATCTATTAAAGTTTTACTGACTAATAACTCAACATTTGTATCCACTGTATATGCCTGTCTGCTTTACAAAACAAAATGTTTATATTTATGTTTGTATAAGATGGAGTTGGTATGAATTACCCAACATCCCATAAATTCAGAATAAATTCCCAGAATTTCCCATTAATTTCCATTAATTCCCATGAAAGTTTCCAAATTTCCAAAATTCACCAACTTAAGTTTACCGGAAAATGTCTGCCCCTTTGCAACCCTATGTGTGTATCTAAGTTAGATTGTGTGTGCACATTAGTGTGTGCCGGTGAGTAACTGCATGACAGGATCTGCATCTTGACACTCTGTTTCAGTTGTTTAAAATATGTGGTCTACAGAACCCCCCCCCCACGGTTTCAGACCACTGATCAGACTACTGACTCTATACTACCGCTAACATATTTCAGAGCTGAAAGCTGGTAACAGCTGGAGAAGAGCAACGCGAGAAAAGAGAGGGAGGAGACATAGTGGTTCACAACCTGTTAGTCACAGACTGCAAGAGAAGAGGTGATGTCGAAGGACAGCATACAGTGGAGTATCGACTTAAAACCTATAGAACTGAAACAGTAAAATACAGCCATATATTTACTTTGGCTACAGCTTTATAAAAAAAGGGGAGTAAGAGTAGAGAAAAATAAGTAAACTGGAGCTTATGAAGGACTACTAATCTCAGACAGAAAGCCAGAGAGAGAGAGAGAGCGAGAGAGAGAGTCAGAGAGAGAGAGACAAGAAAGAGACAGAGAAAAAGAGAAGATTTTCATTTTCTGCTGCCACACAAGCACACTGAGGAAGACAAAAGAGCAACTACCTCTCAGATAAACATTTACAGCGTGAGTAATGAGCATTTATTGAAAAGCTGTTACCAAAGTATAAGCTTGAGGCAAACTGTCCTATGTGTGAGAGACTGTGTTGTGAATTCTTTTGCTGCCATTCTCGTTTGAAAAATCTTAACCGTTCACTGCGTCATTTAGAAATCACATTCTTACAGTGCAAAGGTCAAGTTCATGACCAAGGGACTAGTGATGGAATTACACTGCTTCAAAATACCACATGCAACATTTTCCAAACATGTCTAGGTTTTGCCATATTTTGTTGGATTTACATGAGGAGAGCAACATTTTTCTTTCACCTAACGTACCCCTGAAGGCCTGTGGCAAAGCCAATAGCGGCCAGTCAGCTGGTCAGCGCTTGTGTGATGTAGAATTCATGGATTGGGTGTTGATCCAGACATTAATCGTGATTGGCCATCAAAACAGACCAGCTCTGTTACTAGAGGAAGGGCAGTCTCAAGAGAACGATTTTGAAGAACCAGAAAATGCGTACTCACCGAATCCTAAATCTATCGAGGTAGTAGAAAACAAAAGCTAACTGCTTCCCCTTTTTCCAACCACCTTGCAAAAACCCCCGTTAGGCTTAATTTTGTGTTTGGCTCAGACTAAATCCTTCCCCTTTACCCTTCCTTCCACAGGGCTGAGGATTGGACTGTGAAAGCTTCAACATGACAACCAAATTCCTCAACAACGTCACCGCTACAGCCGTTCCTTTTCCAGACTACTCCCACACACTCGTTTCCAGAGAGATGACCTTCGTGACCCTCTTGACCACGAACGCCAGCGGCTCCTGTCCTCTAGACACCAGCTCCTTGCGGATCCCTCTGGCCGTTCTCTACTCGGTGCTCTTCGTCCTGGGCCTGGCTGGCAATGTTCTGGCTCTCTGGGTCTTCCTCTACGTCCACTCCAAGAAGAACTCGATCCGAGTGTTTCTCATCAACACAGCTTTGGCTGACCTGCTGCTGGTCATCTGTCTTCCATTCCGAGTGCTTTACCACAGTAAAGGAAACCGCTGGGACTTGGGTTTCACCCTCTGTAAGGTTGTGGGAAACCTATTTTACATGAACATGTACATCAGCATTATCTTATTGGGGTTGATCAGTGTGGATCGCTATATGAAGATCCAGCGGGGTTTCGGGGCAGCATATCGTATCCACACCAACAGGTGGAGCTCCGCCATCTGTGGAACCATCTGGATCCTGGCCCTTGTATCAGTCCTACCCATGATCCTCCTCCAGGAGGACGATGAAGCAACAAACAAGTGGGTGTTATTTTTTACATCTGGTCGACCTTCTGAGGGTCATATTCAATTAGGTAACTCCATCACAATGCTGACTGCATAGCAATATCTGCAGTAGCCCTGCAGCCTTGAACATTTGTGTATTTACTGAAAGGCGGTCAGCTTTACCTCTTCCTCTCAAAGTGTTACAGGCGGTTGTAAACATGCCATTAAGTAGGTTGTGCAAATTGAGTTTGCATTGCTTTGGTTACTTGAGGGTGGACCGTAGAAAGATTCTTTGTTTTTCTGTACTCTAGTGACTCCTTGTGGCAGAACAAATGCTTGCAAACTTATAGAGTTTGATAGTGAAAGGCACATTCTCCTCAGACACATTGATTCTTCTAACTTCCTGGGTACCC
This sequence comes from Umbra pygmaea, assembly GCA_016801145.1. Lineage (NCBI taxonomy): Eukaryota > Metazoa > Chordata > Actinopteri > Esociformes > Umbridae > Umbra > Umbra pygmaea. Next base: position 15,248 of record JACXGM010009626.1, on the reverse strand, counting down.
AAGCAGTAATAAGAAGCAGCCTGACCCAGATGTTCAGATGCTGATCTTCAGGTTTTCCATGTCAGTTGAGGTTTGCTCCAATAAAAATGTCATGACAACAAATTGAATATCACAACATTTTGAGAAAAGCAGTGGAATTTAAGCTGATGAGTTTCAGAATATCCCAATGGCTAATAAATATTGGCCAGTATGGTCTGAGGAATGGGAAGAAATTGCTGTGCCGAATTCTTGGTCTAATCCTGCCTTAGCAAATCAGGTGACTAAGGCACCATTAAAACTAAAAAGGCTGTCGAATAAGTAAGCATAATCTCATGTGATGTCCTGGTTCGATAAGCAGTGGGGTAAAAAGCAGAACCACATCCACCTCTAGGGGAAAAACCTTCTGTGATTTTCAACACTTTTAAATCCTTGGGGGGTTGTTTCTATGAGACAGGGTCATAGATACATTTACATACGATGAAAAGGAAGAACTGTGAAAGGGAGTAAAAGATGTATCTTTTAAACAATTACACTAACGCCATTTTTATTTTCTACCAATCCCTCAGGTGTTTCCATTATAAACAGCGGTATCATGCGATGTGGAAGGCCTACTTCAACCTCTTATTGGTCGTGTTTTTTTGGCTTGTGTTTATCTGCCTTGTGGTGTCTTATGGGAAAATTGCTCTCAAGCTGCTGAGAACGTCAAGAGATAAACCAGAGCTCCCCAATGCTGTCTACTACACCCAAACTGCAAAGAAGTCATTTTTTGTCCTCTTTCTGTTTACCATCTGCTTCGTCCCCTATCACATTGTCCGGGTGTTCTACATCGTTTCTCAGATCAGGGAAACATCCTGCTACTGGAGGGGCATTGTGGATCATTCCAATGAAGTGGTGTTGTTACTCTCCGCCCTCAACAGCTGCCTGGACCCCGTGATGTACTTCTTGTTGTCTGCATCTGTGAGGAGAGAGACGTTGCGATTGCTCAACAATCTTTTCCAACTGAAAGATTTGGGTGGCAGCGGTAGCGCATCCAGTGGAGACTGCGGCAGGATTCTTGTGGACGATCCAAACGTTAGCGACATTGGTAATTTAAGTAAGAACCTAAATGTCCAACCTGTGCGAGGTTAGCACGTTGACTGTGAACTAATGTCAGTTTCACTTTGACATCCTAATATGTGCTTATTGGATGAGGCCATATTAGCCGACAACAAAGAAATGAAGACTGTGTCATTTCCACCGACCTTCAGCTTCATGGACATCTAGTTTGGCCACGAAATAAAAGTCCATCGTCAATCAGGTATGGGGATCAGCCAGCAGTGAAGACATTTCGTCTTGAGGAAGAAGGCACAGTGCAGGAGCCCATGAACCCATAGCCATATGGGAATGGGACATTTACTGGTACTATAATATAGCACAGTGGTCCTCAAACCCTTCCATGGAGGGCCTAGTGTATGCAGGTTTTCGCTTTTACCTTGTTCAAGCCTGATGGAGTAGCTCACTAATTGGTTAGTATCTCCCCTCACCTGGCAGTCTAGGTCCTAATTATGCTCTAATTGAAGGGAAAGACCAAGAACCAGCATGCACTAGGCCCTCCATGGAAGGGTTTGAGGACCACTGATATAGCACATATCATAAAGAATAAAATTCAAGAACATTTGATGGATTTTATATAAACACATTCCTTCATGTTAAGAGAACAACAAGGACATGAGTTTGCATGTTGAAGGGAAAGGATGCAGAAGAATAGAGCCAACAGTGCCACAGTAGGAGTCAGACAGATATGGCCAGAGGCTTAGACAAAGTTAAAAGAACATGTTCATATATTAAACGATGAAAAGATGGATCTACCAAACCTTGATATAAAAACAACAAATATCCTCTGTAAAACCGTGGTCCAACAAAACCAGCAGTGATCCTCTCAGGTATGATTTATATCTTTGCTTCTACAGAGCAAAGATATTCTATTAGAGCAAGAACATGCGTTTGGTTGTGTCATGGTGGATAAAAGCATTAGGCAGGAGGCAGATGCAAGTTATTTTAATATGTTTAAGAATAAATAATAGACAATGCACAGTCAAATGGACAATGTGAAAAGCAACGCTTGGAAAAGGAAATAAATAAATATTGCTCAGTAAAGCGCTCACCGGGTAACTTAAACACTAGAACTAAAATCACTATGAGACAAAGCGTAGTACAGCAAAGAAACACAGCAACATGAAAGAACAGTTATCAATATGCACTGTTTATTTCATTAATGGTCTATGGACCCTTCAGGACCACCTTCTAGACCACCTTCTAGACCACCTTCTAGACCACCTTCTGGACCCTCTGGTGGATTATGGATGATTCAGTATGTCTTATTACACACAAGAATCGAGTTAGTATGGACACCCGTTGGTGGTCAGTAATCAAGTATTATTTTTTATTTAACCTTTATTTAACCAGGTAAGTTGACTAAGAATCAAACTGGCAACCTTCTGACCACAAGTCTGACTCCCTACCCACTGAGCCATCTGTAGGCTATAAAGGCTTTAGGTTTTCCAGAATGTGTGTGCCTTATTGTGAATTAATTTCCCTGTCGGTGTGATTGTAATTCCTCTGCAATGCTGTCTACGTTATCCTACAAGAGCTTCTAAGTTACCTCTCCCGTGTTGACATTATGTTAGTATGCAATGAGTCTTTGTGCTGAAAAGAATTAAGATGTTATGTTATGTTTCTGTGACACGCTATGATAAGGTGCAGTAAGTAATCACATAATATTTAAATTTATGTGTACGATGATATATCTCATACCAACTGGTACCTGTTTGGTACTGAGAGTGATGGTTAGCCTTGTAGATTTGTTTTGTTTGGCATCACTGTTGCGCTATACTATGTATATACATATATATATATATATATATATATATATATATGACCAAAGGCACGGCAGTCTAGCCTTTTTTATCTTGAAGTATACATCAATAAATTTATAAAGTACACCACTCCCTGTACCTGGTCTCTAATCTCTACAACACCAACTCTTGACACTTTACATGTGCTATTTCCTATTGTACATTTTTCATTTATATATTAGAGAGAGAGAGAGACAACTTAAGTGTAAATGCTACCACTATTAAAAAGAAATATCCTCAGGAAATAGCCAACTAACTACAGAGACATTGACCAGATAAGCGAAATGTTAAGAATGAGGTTGTATATTGCCCATTTCAGAAGACCTTTTTCTAATTGTAGTTAAACTTTTTTTGTTTTTACAATGACTAGGACCCATTGCTCAATACTTAGGTCACTTTTTCAAAACTCTTCACACAGTTCTCCTAACCAAATTTCAGTGTTGCAATTAATTTCACATTGCAAAATGCACTAATTTTACCAAAACTATTCATACAGTAAATCTCTCAAATCAACAAATTCTTCCGTAACACTAGGAACAGTAGTCACCCCAAAAGCACACTTTGTCACCCTTAAAACAATGACTTAAACAACACTAACACTAAGAATATTTCTTTACAAAAAACAAAATGACCCCTCTCCACTGTTCAGAATTCAACGCATTATATATTACAGGAAGGAATCAGACATGATGCAATATGCTTCAATATTTATACAGTATATATGCTACGCCATCTACTGATACAGTAGCAATGCTAGTTAACCCTTTCTTCTGCATTTGGCCACAGGTTCATCCACATTACATCTCATGTCATGTCATCTTGGGCAAAAAACATCAATTATATTCCGATCAATTACAGTAGCCCTCATCTCATCTGAGACTACACCTCTTGATCTTCCTCTCAGTCTTCTTCCACCATGCATACTGCACATACTCTTCTTCCTTTCTCAGCCACTCTTCTTCCTCTATCAGCGACTTCTTTCTCTGGCTGGGTCCATGTTGACATTACAGTACTAAATTATTACTAAACACGTAGGAGTTCAGCTACAATGGAAATCAGCTGTGGTTGGTCGAATTGTATTTCATTTTTAATATATTTGGAATATATTTCAAAACGGTATTACTGTAGAAATTTAGCAAATTGCTATATTATTCAATTTTGTGTTATGTTAGGTTTTCAAACTAAGTTTAACAGTTTTGAAAAAGTATATAAATGTGCAAATTTACCTGGAGGTACATAGAGCATTTGTGGTTGTTGTGAGAAAATAATTGGCTCAGTGGATAAGGAGTCAGACTTGTACTCAGAATGTTGCCAGTTTGATTCTTGACTATGCCAAATTGGCATTACCCTATGTTGCTATGCAGGGGTATTCAACTCTAACCCTACGGGGTCCGGAACCTGCTGGTTTTCTGTTCTACCTCAACATTAATTGGACTCACCTGGTGTCCCAGGTCTAAAATGGTCCAAGATTAGAGGGTTGTAATGAAAACGTGGAGTGGATCTGGCTTCGAGGTCGCGAGTTGAGTATGAGAACTATAGAGCACAGGTGTCAAACCGGTTCCACGGAGGGCCTAGTGTATGCTGGTTTTTGGTCTTTCCTTTCAATCAGAGCCCAATTAAGATCTAGACTGCCAGGTGAGGGGAGATCCTAACCAATTAGTGACCTAATCAATCAGTCAGGTACACGGTAAAAGCAAAAACCTGCATACACTAGGCCCTATGTGGAAACGGTTTGACACCCCTGCTATAGAGGAATTTCCCTGTATTCAATGTAAGTCGAACGCTAAATGACTCAAATGTAAATGTAGTCATTTAATGCATTTTGTGCCAAAGCAATAAAACATTATCCACAGTTTGACCCACATCGACTGCTCTCGTGCTCACTGTGTGAAGAGTTAGAAAAATTTACCTACGTATGTATTGAGAAATGCGTACCAGCGATTGTAAACAGCTGTAAACAAAATGACACAATGCTTACAAACCAACCCCAATTCAGCAATAAATACCTGAGCATTGCGTTGGCGTTTTGCTTAACAAATAGTTTTATATAGGTAAAGCATAGCTAGTGTCTTACATTGAATATAAAGTTATAATGATGAACAATTAGCCTAATATTTAATTGAAATGTTAATAGAGGACATTTACGAAAGTACTGCTTTTTAAATAGATTTTACTATTACTCCAGTAGGCTATATGTCATGTGTGGCCTAGGCCCACTTTATCCACTAATCAATAGCTTCTGCCTGGCACAGCTCTTTCAGAAAGGTCACTTATGGATGATGAACAAATCTGCATTAATGGAAAACATGTTTTTTCATATAATATGCACTAACCTCTCTCCTCTCTTGGTCTTCCAGTATTGCAGCCTGCCCCAGCATGACTTGGCTTTGTATCCCTGTTCATCTCATTATACACTGTAAAGCATAGTTTAAAATGACTACTGTGAGCAAATTGTGCTACGTGAGCTGAACTGTGAGCAAATTGTGTTTGATTTTAGTTTGCATCACCAACTGTAAGTCTTGATCTGCATTAATGACCAAAAAATCTCTTTGCCATGGGAGATTCCAAGTCACAGTTTAGCTCACGTAGCACAGCGTTCGTGGTTCGACTGGTTGAGTCTATTTTCCCAAGATGTTGCTTGCCTGTATATGCGAACAATACTGTCTTATAAACTATATTTTTAATAAACCGTCTGTACACGTACAAAGTTCTCAATGCTTCGGGTTGCATGTAGAGAGCCTCATTATGCTACCGTGGAAGTGTGGTGCTATTCTGAGCCTTGTTAGTGGTATAAAATAGCAATTTCTTTTTACTTAATCCATGCCCTCCCAACAAGCACTAAAACTGGGCACATTAGATTATCATGAAAACATATCCCAGAGAATGATCAACTCGGTACCCATGTGTTATTAACCCCTAGATTCATTTTGGGCCGGAATTGTCCTTTAATTAAAGATAGTATATCTTCTTAAAACTATGAAGGGATCCTCTTGAGTAGAAGATGAGCTTGTTCTCCATTCCTCCCCTCAGTAGTCTTTTGTAAACCTCCAGGAGAAGAAAGGCAGAAAAATCTATTCCTTTTGTCAACATTCAGTTAAAAGTAAAACATTTTTTAGATTAAACTGATCTGTACTTAATGAGCAACGCAAGTAGGATTACCATGGCAACCAAAAAAGGATTGCTATTAAGATACATGTAATACTAATTTGAAGAAAATGGTCTGTTTGAGTTTTCACTAAAATACTTTAATTTTATATACATTATATGGCCAAATGTATATGGACACCACTAATAATGGTGGAAGGGGGATAATTGTCTGGGGCTGTTTTTCAGGTTTTGGTCTAGCCCCCTTAGTTCCAGTGAAGGGCAATCTTAAAGGAGAATTCCGGGCAATTTCAAAACGTAGCTCTGTTGTTTGCATATCCGAAGTGCTGTCAGTAGCGTTGATAACTCAAACAATCTATATTGCCAAAACCATGTTTACCTTTTGCTCCAGTATACAACCGTTGCACATTTACGGGGCAAGTTAAAAAATGTGCTTTGAGCCACTACATGTTCGAAATGTCATTACTATTCCATATCCATATGCAGTTATTCCTTATAGTGAACACAGCGAATTTGAACAAATAAGTTTGTGTACATACCTCTGTTTATTTCCCATTTTCCAGTGTCCAAGTTCACACTAATCGATTGTCAAAGTCATACAATGCAATATTCCAAAACATATTTTTTTCACAAAAAAGCGATTTGCCGTGGTTATGTCCAAATAATATGTAGCAAGTCTGCCAGGTAACCTGACACCGCTACCTTGGCAGCTCACCGACTGAGTCAAGTGTTGCTTAGTTACCTATGCACATGCGCGATAACTCTTGAACTCTTGAACTGTTGGGAGCTGTGAAGGCAATCGTCAGGTTACAGCCGATCAATGTTGTGAAAGTAGTTTATGGATATACCCACAGCAAATTGTGTTTTTTGCGGAAAAAATACGTTTTGGAATATTGTATTGTATGACTTTGACAATCGACTAGTGTGGACTTTACTGGAAAATGGGAAATAAACTCAGTCTGTACAGACATGTAAGATTGTTGATTAATGTGCACTGTTCCAAGTAAATAAATAAACAATATCAATACTTTACGACAGGTAATTAAGGAATATTTATGACAATCTGCGACTGCCTATTTCTGTCCCAGGTGTTCAGCCTAAACTGTTCTGAAAGTTATATTGATTCACTATAATGTTAGGTTGTAGATGTGGACTATTGTTCTAGCATTGGGATATGTTTACAAATGTGTGAAGAATTAAATTTCAAATTGTGGCTATTATGGTGAAGCATTAGGATCATGAATGTGGTTTATTGGGAATGATATGTTGAATCATTATTGAGAATGTGGTGACGACTTTAATTTTCTATATGTTTTAATAAAATGTATGATTTCTTGTGTATCATATTCTGATTTTAAGTGTGTTTCTATAAAAGGCTACAGAGCATTAATCAATTACACTTGTGAGGGTCAAGGAGCTAATGATTTCTGTCTGATCAATAGTTAATAAAAATAAGACCCGAATTCAAATAACCACAGCCAGCCAGCTGTGTATTTGTTTTTGATCACAAATTAGTAGCCACGGCTAGGATTTGTCATTCTCTGTATCGTTGTCAATAATTATATGCATCATTCAATCAAAGAAATAAGGTAATACACAAAGGTGTTAGATTAATTAATTAATAAAAAATTCTCTACTAATAAAGGATTTATATGCTGAGCTAGTAGGAAAGGACCAAAAAGTTGCGGGCACTTTACTTTTCTTCCAAAACTTCAAAAAGTAAGAGTGAGTGAGGAGGAGGGTTCTGTGTCTGTGACTACTCTTTCTGAAACAGGCAGTGTCTGTGATGGGCTGCTGCGGACATCTAGTGGCTGAACTCTGTAACAACATCCCAGAGTAGTTTAATAAACTGCAGTTGTGTAATGATCTGACTCTTTTGGTTAATTACAGGGTTGACCAATAAATAGAGACCTAGATCAGACCTGCCCTTTGGAATGAACTGATGGGTATTGTGCAATAAACAGAGAGTTATTGTTGGAATGCACCGAAGTGTACTGTGGAATACACTAAAGGGTATTATGGAATAAACAGACAGGTATTGTGGAATAAACTGACAGGAGTTCAGAGTCTCTAATCATAACACAAGATCTCAGGACTGGTTGACATTAGAAACTACCGTTGTAAAGAATAGATTTGGCAGATTTAAGTGCCTTTAGAGGTGTCATGCCCATTAAAACTGAGGGCACGTGCCCTCTCAGATTTTTAAACCAAGTGGATTTTCCTTTTTTTAATATCAGTATTTATGGGCACCTGTTTCCGTGTGTTGTACACCCTGTGCCCCCTTAATAAAAATAGGTGCATGACGACATTCAGGTAGTTCTTCATTTGGATGCATTAGTTCCTCTGTCAGTTCACTGCTTTGGCTAAGGACTTTTTTAGTGAAAAATGTGTTTGTTTTAATTGACTTGTATTGGAGGTATGTACTGTATGTCTCAAAATATTTATTTTATATTGTTCTTGTATTTGTGCCATTTTTATGGTTGTGTAAATGAGACACTGGTCTCAATGTGGTTTCCCTGGTTAAATAAAAATAAAAAATAAAAAAATAAAAAGTCTTGTTGGAATGCACCAAAGTGTACTGTGGAATGAACTAAAGGGTATTGTGGAATAAACTGACATGTATTTAAGGTTGTAACTATTAGTATGATAACTGATTGGAGATAGGAGCCAACAATGTCTGATCCTTACATTCTACCAGGTTTAAATATTGTTAATTATTTAGCCATATATGCACAGAAGTTCCAAAGGGGAACCAGAAACACCAACTGTAGGCTAATGTGAATTTTTGCAGAATCCCTTTGAAAAAATAGATACATCACCAGCATAATAAAACAAACACATAGCAGGATTGTTGAAATAGAGGAGAGTGAGGGAGGTGGTAGTAACCAGGTCAACAGCCAGACACTACGTTAAAAAGAAGTGTTCATACTATTAAAAGATTCATCAAACAACCCTTGACAAAAACCAACAAATGAACCCCAACAACTTGTGTCACAATGAAACCAGCAGGTAGGATATTATGTTGCATTTACATTTGTGAGTTCAGTTATTTTGTTTGCGACGTTGTTTGTTAACACAAATACTTAAACATGAGGAACAGAGGATAGTACAGCTTCTAAATTTCTAAACACTGAAATGTCTTTGGTTGTTTACTGTGCACCGTTATATTTAATTTAATTGTTAACTAGTATGACTGTTAGTGTTGGGGAATGTTACTTTAAAAGTAACTAGTTACTTTACTTAGTTATGTCACAACTTCATGTTAACGTTGTCAGTACTGGGAGAAAGTCAGACCAAAGAGTGAAGGTCTGTTGTTTTTATTCACTTTAGTGATATTGGCTATTCTCTCTGAAGCTTTCAGTTCACATAGGGACAGGATAGTGCACAACGTGGGATATTATATAGAAACTATGCTCTTAACGCGGCTTAGACGCGGCTTATATACAAACGTACGCCTTGCTCAACTTATACAAAACATTACTACATATGAACTGTAACGTGGGGAAAAGAAACTAGTAGAAATTATTCTATGTAAACTCACTGTACAGAGAAACTTCAACCAACATGCAACAGGAGACACAATGACAGGAAGTAATCCAAATTAATCACACCCACTGTCTGGACACCTCAGCTTATAAAGCCAACTCAGATCCTAAATTAACACCAGATGTATGTAATGACTAATCAAGCCCTTGACACATCATACACTGACACAGTCCAATAACATCTAGTGCCCAGAGGGTGGTGCTAACAACCCAAAAATAAACCAACAGTACATTGTACTGGATATTAACCACTTTATTTAATCAAAATTAATAACAATAGCTCATTTCTGTCCTTGCCATGTTGTGACAAGTTACTTCTCCATAATAGTAACTACGTTATTGTGTTACTCTTTATTGAAAGTAACTATGTTATGTTACTGCGTTACTCAATAAAGTAACCAAATGCATATGTATAAAGCATTTTAAACAAATGACTAAAAGTAGTTTAATTAGTTTCTTTCAAAAAAGAGTAACGCAGTGACATAACAAAGTCACTCTGTACAGTGAGTTTACAAAGAATAATTTCAACTTTTAGTCATTTGTTTAAAATGCTTTTTACATATGCATTTGGTGTGTCTAGGTTTAGTATCATACAATATTCACTGGACAAAAGTATCAATTTATTAACCTACGGATGTATTTAAACAATTTGAATCAGGTTTAATGGTAAGTTGATTAAGAAAGAATTCTTATTTACAGAAAAAACCTAGGAGCAATTAGGGTTAACTGTCTTGCTCAAATACATAGTGATAGAGGCTTCACCTTGGCAGTGGGGGGTTCGAACTAGGGCCCTAATGTACCCCAATCAGAAATATTGAGTCTACAGGGTACAGTTTAGAACGTCTGTTGGGTGGCAGAATTATCACTTGAAAATGACATACCTGCTCTCGTTGCAGATACCATAACAGAAAAACTTAATTTCGGTCTGAAACTTTTGAGTGTAACGAACAAGGACAAGCTTTTCCATTTTCTTCCCACTTGACAGGCATTTGTACCTGATGCAAAAATCACATGACACATATATTTGTCCTCCCTGCATTTTGCTAGTTTTGAAATAATGCAAATATTTCTAGTTGTTAAAATGTAGGCTTTGTATTTTTCCATTTTGTTAACTTCAAATCCTCATGTGCATTTCTATTTAAGTACAGGATCTCTTTCCTTTTCTTTGATTGGCGTGAAGGAACACTAATGTAATACGGATTAAAAAACAATAATGCATAACAAATTATTAACTTGTGTTCTAAAACAGAAAAGGGGAAATTATATTGTAAATGTAACAAATTCTCTCAAATTGTGGAACTAATATGTTAGGTTAGTTATTACCAAAAAGGTACTATGACTACTGTGACGCGTTATCCGTAACACTGATGACTGTGTTGGATTTATTGTTTATTTTTTTATTCCTTGTCCTGAGATGGTTGGTGCTCGGTCTGTAATTTGTATATAAAAAAGGGAATGAAGACAAAAGCAATATTTTTGGTTGTATAACATTATTTGTTTAGTTTTTTAATACATTATTACATGTGTAGGTATGTTTAAACCCATGAAACAAAAAGGTATCGAAAAGAACTTTTAGCAGCTTTGAGTGGCTACCAAAATGTTTTCCCAATAAAAATTATATTTTCGCCAACCGTAAAGGGGAACGGCACCAGCAGATTCAAATACCTGTTTGCTACTATGTAATGGCATTTTAGCAAATTGATTTATCTGGCAGTAACCTTCCTCATTATGCCTTTATCTGCACGTACCCGTCTGTGCTCTGAATCAGCCACAAATCTCTTCACAGTATGATGATCACACTTACGTTTTTGTGAAATATCTAATGTTTTCATACCATGTCCAAGGCATTGCACTATTTGACGCTTTTCCACAGCAGAAGTCATTTTTCTTTTCCATATTGCCTAAAACCTGTTGTCTGCTTAATAATGTGGAACATACTTCTTTCTTTCCTTATTATCACAGGTGTCTGACATTGATTTCAGTGATCAAAAGAGCCCGGAGACACAATACCATCCAATGTTTGACATTTAATTCCAATTTGCATAATAATTTGGAACGTGGTGTAGAATACATGAAATATATGTTTCTTTTTAAAAAATTTAAATTCTTATAATTATATAAAAAATATCAAATTTTTTAGCATGCACGTCCCACGAACCTCAAGGTGTAGGATCCTCCAGAGGCTTGCAGTTGTGCATAAACCTACTATTCAGCCACTGCCGTGCAACCCTGGATGGTCCAGAGGGATGAGTGGATGGTTAGTGGATGTCAACCATGTCCCAATAAGGCTGCGACGTCAGCCAAGAGGTGGGAGAGTCATTTTTGGGCCGGAATCATGGGGAGAGAGCTGGTAGGCCCCTTTAGGGTCCCTGAACATGTGAAAATGACCTCTGCAAAGTATATAGAGATTCTGGGCATCGAGAACCGGTTCCAAATTGGGATCGTTTACAAAAATATGATTCCATTGGAATCATTTGGAAAATTTGGTTTTGAATCCAGCAATTGGTTCCAAAACAAGCAAGTTTTGCTTTTCGTAGCGGCCAGCCAGCTACGGTACTGTCACGGCTTGTGGTGTTGGTGGAGAGAGTGGGAGACCGAAGGCAGATAGATTGTTGTTTGTCGTTTGCATGTAATGACATAGTCTGGGAAACATAAATTACTTTCAGTTGCAGGGTACCACCGGAGCAAGTGGCACAACAAATATATTTATACAGCTTCACATATGCTGCTTTACTCATCAGCGACAGGAAATAGCCTAACGTGCTCTTAACAGCGGCATGAAACACTGACAGCTGAACATATAAATAAAGAGCGTACGCATTCACTAACTCCAGCAACTCACTTTTCACAACTTACTTAATAATTTGAGTAGCTCGCGGATAGTCTTCTCGCACAATGTAACATAATATCACATCAATGACCGACACCTCTCCCTGCTTGGCCAAAGCTTATATAGCACTACCTTCTTGTCTAACTGCACACAGCTGACAGCAATGCATAATCAGAACTTGAAGTAACAGCGTAGCCTAAGATGTAGCTAACCAGGCCTAGCAGAGAGAGGTGTCAGGACCCGTAAAGGGACAGTACACGTAAATAACACAAATACCTTCAATGCATTGAAATAAACAAAATAACTGAAAAAGGCAATATATAGTAAAGAATCCAGTCTCAATTCATGTCTATGCCTGCCATCTGCTGAGCAGGCATAACAGGTACTGCCAGGCTCTTGTTGGGTTGTCAGCACCGCCATGGAGAACACAGAGCGGCGCTCAAAGGTGTGGCTTCATTTTACAAAAAATCCAAATTTGGCACAGTGCAACATCTAAACATTGTTTTTCAAAATTGTTGTTAAAAACATTTTTATCTTGTAGATAGATGTAACGTTATGCAAATTGCTAACACAAGTAAGGCAAGCAAACCTACTGCTGCTAACGTTCAACTGCAGCATGAAACTCGGTTCACGTTAGCATTCAAGGGAAAAATGACAGTGGAGAAAACGGAAGAGTGCCACAAAAGTTACATATGTGGTGAAAAAGCTGCATCCCTTTGTGTCCAGGCCTCCTCTATACATAGTGAATGGGTGATCTCAACTGCCGGAGACACAATCTGTGCCGAACGTTCGCGCATTCTGCCTGAGAAGGCAGATATGCTCATATTTGTAAACATGAACTGTTTTTAATGTAGTCCAAATCAGGGAGGTACATTTTACATGATGTGTTATACATTTTGGGCTGGTTGCAGTTATGCAAATGCATCATCATCTTGTAGAGATGTTTTTTTCTTATCAACACCCACAGCTCCCAAAACGGTAAAGCAGCATTGAATGAAAAGAAAATCTCAGTGAAATAAGCATGTGATATTATTGGAATTGGAATCAGAATTCAAAACGATGCCCAACCCTAATTCTGACTGACCACTTTCTTCCATGGTACAAAAAGAACTGTGCCTTCTGTAGCAAAATCATCTTCATGCATGACAATGCACCATCTCATGCTGCAAAGAATACCTCTGTGTCATTGGCTGCTATGGGTGTAAAAGGAGAGAAACTCATGGTGTGGCCCCCATCCTCCCCTGACCTCATCCCTATTGAAAACCTTTGGAGCATCCTCAAGCAAAAGATCTATGAGGGTGGGAGGCAGTTCGCATCAAAACAGCAGCTTTGGGAGGCAATTCTGACATCCTGTAAAGAAATATAAGCAGAAACTTTCCACAAACTCACAAGTTCATTGGATGCAAGAATTTTTAAGGTGATATCAAAGAAGGGGTCCTATGTTAACATGTAACTGGCCCTGTTAGGATGTTTTTTTTTATTGAAATAGCTTTTGCTTTTAGTAAATATGACCTAATGCTGCAAATTCAACAAATGACTATTTTCACTACTTTACAGCCTATAAAATGTTTTCAAACTCTGCATAATAATTTGGAACATTTTGTTGTTGAAAAAAATACTGTTTTCATTGGGCGGTATGTTCAATAAAACTTGACTTATACCCTGATGGTTGATGACTTTTATGCTGACTTTCATTTGCATTGACTTTTTAGGTCAGTGGTCCTCAAACCCTTCCATGGAGGGCCTAGTGCAGTGGTTCCCAACCCTCTCCTGGAGTACCCCCAGACAGTCCTTGTATTTGAACTACGTCTGAACTAGCACACCTGATTCAACCTGTCTACTAATGAACAAATCCTTGATTAGTGAATCTGGTGTACTAGTTCTAGGTGTACTAGGGCTACGGGTAAACTGTGGCATGGCTGGGGGTACTCGAGGAGAGGGTTGGGAACCACAGGCCTAGTGTATGCAGGTCTTCGCTTTTACCTTGTACAAGGCTGATGGAGTAGCTCACTAATTGGTTAGGATCTCCCCTCACCTGGTCCTAATTATGCTCCAATTGAAGGGAAAGACCAAAAACCAGCATACACTAGGCCCTCCATGGAAGGGTTTGATCACCACTGTTTTAGGTACATCAGTGAAAAATATAATTTGCATAATAATTTGGAACGCAGTGCATATTAATTACATAAATTGACATACTTCAAGACTTTTTTTGTATTAAATTTGGTTTCAGCTAACAGTTCATGAAAATCAAAAATACAGTATTTCAAAATATTAGAATGAAGATTTTTTTATACAGAAATATGGACCTGAGAAGAGCTCTAATCAGCTAATTAACTCAAAACACCTGCAAAATGTCCTGAGCCTTCAATCTCTCAATCTGGTTCTGTACACACAACCACAATCATGGGGAAGACTGCTGACTTGACAGATGTCCAGAAGACACGTTTGACACCCATATCTAGTCAAGTAGTGTGGATGAATTCATATAAACCTCTGCCCTAGCACAAGCTCGACCCTATGTAGCTATTTCAATTGTTTCAGGAAACTAATGTCAAGATGATCTGCTGAATTTCAAAACAAGCATCAGAATGGGGAAGAAATGTGTTTCTTCTGTGTTTGAAAGTGACATGGTTGTTGGTGCCAGACGGCTGGTTTGAGTATTTCAGAAAGTGCTGATCTAGTGGTATTTTCCCACTAGGGATGGGCATTTGATGAAACTGTCTTCGTCGATCGTCGGGAGAATTAACGATCGACTATCGATTAATCATTAATTTTTTTATATTCAAATTCATTGTTATTTAACTTTTTATAAATGAAAAATCCAATGAAAATATTAAAATACCGTGAGTTTTTCCTCGATGAGATCTTTATTACAAGAACAACAACGTGTGG
>JACXGM010009625.1:0-27325 GCA_016801145.1 Umbra pygmaea | reverse complement strand
GACCAGAGGGCAGGACGGGTCACTGCATCAAACATAAGAACAGCCTGTCAGACTGACCCAGACCAACCAGCTGTTTCTCTGCTAAAGAAACTGTGCTATCCTGTGGCCTACAAGGACCATACCAACAACACACCACAATCTCTCAAGTATGTACTTCTTACATTAACACCTTGCTATTAGAAGACCAATGAACAAATTTAAATCAATATTTTAAAGAAAGTACTATCAATATGTATCATATGATACTTACACATGTTTATTTTTCTTATATTTTCAGATGGGGTATTCAACATGAGGACATGGTAGTTGAAGAATATGATACTTACAGGTGTTCATTTTTTTTCTATTTTCAGATGGGGTATTCAACATGAGGAATATGATACTTACAGGTGTTCATTTTTCTTCTATTTTCAGATGGGGTATTCAACATGAGGACATGGTAGTTGAGGAATACAACAAGGTGGTTGAGAACCACCACACCAACTTCACTGTCAGGAAGGGAGGGCTGTTCATCAACCCTCAATACCCGTGGTTAGGGGCATCCCGGATGGCATATTGCAATGTGACTGCCATGAAATGGGTGTGTTGGAAGTAAAAGCACCCAGCAGCCTTCAGAATTCCACTTTGATTGACAAAAGCAGACATGACAAAAGTTTTTGTCTGCAAGAGTTGGAAGGGAACACCAATATTTCTATCAGGTGCAGGCACAAATTCATATTTCACAAGCAAGCTATTGTGACTTCGCTGTCTGGGGACCAGGAAAGGGGGCAATGGGGAGTTACACATTGAGACAATTCTTCCTGATACTGACTTTTTTTTAAACATCTGTGAAAAGGTTCACACCTTTGTCAAAAAAATGTGTCATTCCAGAGTTGCTAGCAAAAGTGTACATAGCTCCTATTCTTACAACATCACATACTACCAAACAACCATCTGAAGGCAAGGGATGTTACTGTGGGGTGTCTGTTCTCCATAATGAAGAAAGACTTGAGTGCAAATCGGGAATCTGTGAACAGAAATACATTCATAGAAGTTGTTTGAAGTTTGACACCACTCATTTAAAAGTTTCAATGTGGAAATGCAGTGACTGTTCACGAGTAATAGCAAAACAAAAGAGAGATAACAGGAAGCAAGTGACGAAACTGGCATTGTAAAGTTGTATTTAACATGGGCTCCATACAAGCTGTGTAATGATTAAAGCATATAATTATAATGAATTTTACTGTTTATCATTCTTTCATTGGAAAAACATGCATTGTGTGGTTAAAACAGTTTATTAAAAATATTCAACCCAAAGGGACAACTGAGGGAGCCACATTTGTTAGAGCACAGCACACACTGACAATTTTATCTAGAGGTGTAAGACTTTTACGATGCTCTGCTTCACACATTTTAATTGCTATTGTACTTTGAAGTATGGAATACCAATTCCTTGCCTCGCCAATAACTCGCTCTACATGGATCCTAACTGATGCAAGTCCTCGAGTGGACTCCAATTCCACTGGAGCCAATTGCTTTTTTCCTTTGGTAAAAGCTGGGATCTTGAGCTCAGCATTGTACAGACCAACTGATTCTGCCACATCAAACCCTCTATCAGCTAGAATAACATCACCCGGGTTTAGGTTATCAAGAAAGCCCCATCTTTCAGTATTTGTCTGATGTTCTCCCTCCCCATCCTTTTGATATGAAAGAAATACTTCCTTGTGGTTTTATGCCTATTAGATATTTCATGGTATGGTGATGCTTGTATTGTGAGTATGTCTGTGATCTTGCCCTTAAGTCTTTGGGCTTTTCAATGAAAATCTCAAAGCAGTCTATAATACATGCACATTTACGAAATACCTATCTTAAGACCATGGGTATAGATTGCTGGAGCTCTTCATGATCTGGCCAAATCACACGGAACAAGCCTAGCATGCAAAACTTCCACTGTATTTCTAAATGCTCTGCTGGCAGTTGTAATGGATATTTTAAAAATACAACTTAGCAATGAAAGGGGAAGGTTCATTCTCAGTCTCATGAGCGTTAACAGCAGTTGCTGGAAGGGTGAGAGGTTTGAGCCACTCTGCAGGAATGATGTCACAAACATTAACACCACTTGTAATTTTTGATAAGTCATTACCTTCACTTTTTCATAATTTCTTTCAAACGATAATTCATCAAATGTTATGGATGTAATTGTTGTGTTTAGTTAGGACTCAATAACCACACCGTGTAGCTCCGTTAATGTAACTTTTACTGCACTGTCTGCTATCATACAATTTACGACCCTTGCCATAAATCCCTGCCATAAGCCTTAAAGGCACAGTAACCCAACACTTACAATGCATAACGTAACAGTCCAACCGGACACACTATAGAGTGTTTTCAGACATAACATTTACCCCCCCACCCCATAGGAACTGAAACAAAACACCCAGCCCACATTCCCCAGTGTCACTATCATCATGTCACATAGTCCCCATGCCAGACGGGCGGGACCCTCATTCTCTGAGGGCGTGCGGGCCGTGAAGCTGCATCAGGCGGTGCTGGTGAACCACCCCCCCACCCGGATAGCTTGTGGCCTGGGCTGCCAAACCAGAGCTGCTGCTGGGAACAGAGGTGATGCGGGTTCTGTGGGAGCTGCGACTCTATGCAGGCAGTTTGAGTGCCAACGACTCCCAATCTCCAGTCTGTAAGTGGCCGGCCCCATTTGTTTAGACACCCGCAGGGGCTCTGACCAGTATGACTGCAGCTTATTTCGGCGGTGGGGGTGTTTAATCCTGATCCAATCCCCTGGGGAAAGTGAGGGGGTCTGCACTCTGTGCGTGGCATCAAACCTCTCTTTCATCCGAGCCTGCGAAACCTTCACCTGAGCTCTGGCTTTCTGGAGCCCTGGGCTCCCCCGTGCAGGAGCAGGCTCAGCTCTCAAGTGATCCAGTGGTTGCTTTAGTTCACGCCCAATCATGAGCAATTCAGGTGACACCCCTGTGGTGGAATGCTTGGATGCCCGGATGGTCAGGAGAGTTTGGTTGAGTGTGTCGCTGAAGGTTTTCCCGTCCTCCAGACAGGCTCGGATTCCATTTTTCAGAGATTTATTCAATCTTTCCACCCCCGCATTACTCTCTGGGTGATACACTGCTGTCCTGATGTGCTTGATGGACCGGGTCGCTAGAAACTCTGTGAACTCCGCCGACACAAATCGGGGCCCATTATCTGTTGTGACGACACTGGGGAGACCCCAGCGCCCAAACAGTTTGTCCAGACAGTCAATGATGGAGTTTGCAGTGATGTAGTTCAGCTGAAAAACCTCTGGCCACTTAGAATGAAGATCCTGCACAACCAGCAGGTAGCGAGCGTGAGCGGGTGCCCCGTGAAGTTCCCCGCAGAGATCGACCTGAATGTGGTCCCAGGGAGAGGAAGGCCAAGGGGTCAAAGTGAGAGGAGCTGTGGCAGGCTGACCCAGTTTTCCGCTCAGGAGGCAGCAGGTGCAGTTACGTACCAGCTCCTCAACATCAGAGTCTATGTGGGGCCACCACACTGTGTCACGGCAGCGCTGCTTCAGCTTGACCACCCCTAGGTGCCCCTCATGCGCCATGTGCAGCACTCTGGACCTGAGAATCTCTGGAACAACTGCACGGTGACCACGGGCTAGGCACACCGCCCCCCAGCAGGAGAGCTCATTACAGAAGCAGTAATAGGGAAGCAGCCTGTCATCTACTTTGGCAGGCCAGCCATTAAGTACGGAGGGTTGTGAGGGCATCATCAGCTGCGGAGGCCTGCTGCAGCTCTGCCAGAGTGACTACTGAACTGAAGGGTCCGTGCAGAATGTAGACCAAGTCTTCGTCACTCTCAGTGTCTGAGGTCACCCCTCCAGTCTGAAATGAGTCAGAGTGGGTGGGGACGTGAGCTGTTGTTTGATGATGCGCACAGCTTCTTGGCAGGCTGGGGTCCAGTCCCACATAGCGTCCTTCCTAAGCAACTGACACAGTGGAGCCGTTGAGTCAGAGTAGTGTGGCATGAACCTGAGGTAGTAGGCGGCCATCCCCAGAAAGGAAGACAGCTGGGACGGCGACTGCGGGTCCGGCAGGGACAGAATGGCCTCAGTGTGGGACACAATTGGAGCGATGCCCTCCTTCGAAAGCCTGAAACCCAGGAACTCAACCTCCTCAAATCCGAACATGCATTTCTCTGAGTTCAGTGTGACCCCATGCTGTTCGAAACGCTGAAAGACCTGCTCCAGGCGGTCGTCGTGTAGTCCAATGGAGGGCGCATGCACCACCACGTCATCCAGGTAGATGGAGACACCCTGGATACCAGCCAGTATGAGTGACATTATCTTTTGAAAACAGCTTGGGGCTGATGAGAGTCCAAAAGCAATGCGTTATAACCTGAAAACCCCCACGTGTGTGACAAACGCTGTAAGGTCCATGCTCGCCGATGCCAGAGGGACCTGCAGGTAGCCATTACGTCCATCTTACTGAAAACCGTGGAGCCGTGGAAATGGCTAGTGAGCTTCTCAGCCGTAGGTAGGGGGTACTTATCAGGGATGATGGCTTTGTTTACATCTGTTAGGTCAACACAGAGTCGCAGTCCGCCCCCCTTTCTCTTGGCTATCACCAGGTTAGACACCCACGGTGAGGCATCAACGGGCTCTATGACATCCTCCTCCACCAGGCGATGCAGTTCGGCCTCTGCCGCGTCACGTAGAGCCAGGGGAATGCGCCGTAGGGGCTGGATAACAGGGCAGACTGACAGGTCAACAGTAGGTTGGTGTACGAATCCTGTCATGCGGCCCAGCCCGTTGAACAGTTGTGGGTAGCGGTCAGGCCAGGAGGCAGTGACCTGCAGGACATGCGGGCCCGTAGCATTACTCACAGTAAAACCCAGAGCAAGGAACAAGTCTAGACCAATAATGTTAGCTCCCTTTCGGGTGATACAAAACTTGGTGGCAGGCACATATTGTTGATTATATCTAACGGGAAGGCGGGCCACACCCAGAGTGGAGATAGGGGAATGACTGTAGCCTAACAGGATTTATTCAGGATTGACACTTTAGCCCCTGTGTCCACAAGGAGCGGGATGAGAGCTGTGCCCACACGGCAAGTACAGAGCTTGAACGAAGGCTGTGAGGTCTGTACAGTGTTAATGGGAACAGCAGCAGTATCCTTGTACACAGTAGGGGAGCGACAGCAGGATGCAAAATGGTTCAACTTGTTGCAGTTACGACAACGTTTTCCCTGGGCAGGGCATGACTGATCTCTAGTTGCATGTTTAGGGGAGCCACAGTTGCTACAGCTCTTGTGCCTACTCTCCCTGGGCCCCCTGTCCACTCTCTGTACATCCAAACTGTCACTCACCCTGTCAGCCGCCTCTGAAGTCTCTGTGTGCTGAACTGACGGTGGTGTTGACGTCACAGGCTCGTGCACAGCGTGGCCGAACTTGCATGCCTCCACTAAGGCGGTTTCCAACTGTTTACCAATTACTAAAGCGTCCGCTACTGTCATGGAGTCTGGCTCTAGTAAAAGTCTCTTCCTCAGTTGGTTACATGACGTTTTCTCTATTAACTGGTCAACTATAAGTCCATCCTCCAAATCCCCAAAATCACAAAGTCTGGCCAGCTCACGCAATGCTGATATATAATGGGCAATGGTCTCACCCGGCTTTTGGGTCCTCTGACGAAACTCGAAACGGTGCATCCGCCGGCTTCTTCCGGAGCTGAAGTGAGCCTTCAAGGCGGCCGTGGCTGTGACGTACTTATCATCCGATAAGGTGAGCGTTGCAAATATTCGCTGTCCCTCCTGCCCAAGACAATGACGCAGGAGCGCGCACTTCCTCGCCTCGGCTAGGTCCGAGTGTCCCAGAGCTAGCAAATAGTCTTCGAACGACTTCAGCCAGCGATCCCAAGGAACAACTGGATCACCGGGAACAGGCAGAAAAGGTGGTGGTGGTGGTGGTAAGGCAAGTTCAGACATCCTCGTTCGCCAAATGTTGTGTTTAGTTAGGACTCAATAACCACACTGTGTAGCTCAGTTAATGTAACTTTTACTGCACTGTCTGCTATCATACAATTTACGACCCTTGCCATATAAATCGCTGCCATAAGCCTTAAAGGCACAGTAACCCAACACTTACAATGCATAACGTAACAGTCCAACCGGACACACTTTAGAGTGTTTTCAGACATAACAGTAATAATGTCATTCAATCTAATGTTTTCCTCCCTGAGGCTATTGCATTCCCTTTCTAAGCTTTTAAGCTTTTCCTTGCATGATTTGTTGTCACAATTTCGATGTTCCTCCTCAGGTGGTGCTGGCTCAGCTTCTGGGATTGAGGTAAAATTGAGCACAGCATCTTGCTTCTCTTGCTCTTCCACTCTTCTTTTCTGCATTCTGCTGTGCTGCTCATACCTTTCCATGTCATGCTCCTTTTTCCTCTTTTTGGTGACGGGTGTGTGGGAGAAGTTCGATGGGACCCAGTCATGGGACAGCGGGTCATCAGATTTGGCACCTGTACAAATCCAAGAGGCTAAATGTAAATATCATAAATATCATATCATACATTGATGAAGTCGTATACTGAACTATTGATTTGAATTGTGCAAACATTCCTACAATGTTTATCATAACACCGGACCTATGTTAATAACGGAATGAACAAGTGAATATATATTTTCATTACTTGTGAATAATAACCATGATGATTCACTTTTGATTAGACTCAGAAGTAAACCTGGACCCACCAACTTATTTCTTCATTAGTGTTGTTGAGTTAACACCGTATGATAAGCTAGCTAGCTGCACAAACCTGGAGTTGGTTTCATTGGTGCAGACGAAAAAAGACCATATATAATTCATTACAATTATCACATGTTGCCTACATAATGATTATCAACACAATATAAACACTAAAATTTGGCTTTTGACGATACCTTACCTGTAATGAAATGTTCGCTACATATACAAGTGTATTTTCATGGCTCCCATTCTTTGGCAACCTTTCCAGGGAAAGCGGCCCGTCTAATTGCACAAATCCATGACCTCCTCCTCTCTGGATTTTCTTTTTCGGATGGGATTCTGTACAAAGACAACCCTTTCTTGTCTCCTCTTCGATTAGAGCATCCAATAGAGCAGCAACTATCTGGCATTTTAAAATTTAGGTAAGCTCTCGATCAATGACCGTCAATGGAAGATGAGTTTGTTTTGCCCGCCAAGGTGGGCGTTCCCATATGCAGTGACGTCACGTGAAAACTATGAATATGAGAAAGCCCTTCCGCCAGCTGTTTGTTTACAATTTCTAGGAACAGTTAGGAGGCCTGCATCACGTGATCATAATGTATGTGTAGGTACATATGGCAGCACCAAATCAGACAGATATGTAGGGGAAAGTCCATGTACTGCTTTGTAGATTAACAGTAAAACTTTGAAATCAGCCCTAGCCATAATGAGCAGCCAGTGTAGGAAGACTAGAATTGGAGTAATATGTTATAATGTTGCGGTTATATTCAAAATTCTGGTGACCGTGACGTCCTATATATAACTTCCTGTGGGATCTCTTATAGTAGTGACGTCCCTTGAATGTTTAGGCTTCCTGCATAGCGCAGTAGCTCAGTCAATGCCTTGCAGCACTAACCCTCAATCATACATTTTTTTCACATTTACACCCCAGTATATCTCTATTTTGCACACTATCATTTACTCACTTTTATTTGTGTGCTTGATAGTTCATTTTGTTTCTTTAATGTGCATCTTTATGTTGTCTTTTGTAGTTATATGCTTCATCTTGTTTAGGTCACCGTTGTAAATGAGAATGATGGACAGGGATTGAACCCTGGTTGTGCCATTTCCAGATATGTCTAGGGGCTCTGCCAGGGGTGGCACAAATTGGTACAGCTGATGGTTAGATGGATAATTAGTTGGAGTAAGCAGCGTTGGGTAAAGTTACTTTTACGATTACTTTTCATTTACTTAGTTCACAAGTTTTAGGAAGTCCCTAATTAAGACAAAATGATCAGATAAATGGAGTTCATATCTTACTGGTGACCATGATTGATTTTTTTTACTCTTTCTATTTGTTCTATAGGTCACTGTTATGAAGTTATGAACTCGATTTACCTGATAATTTTGTCTTAATTAGGGACTTCCCAAAACTTGTGAACTCAATATGTAACTAAAAAGTAATCATAAAAGTAACTTTATTCAACAATGGTCATAAGTGACTTTTTCAGACTTGGGTGCAGTTTGCGGAGACCCTGGGTAGGCAAGGAAGGTGGAGTCCCGGACCTGGGTGCAGGGGGCGGAACCTGTAGTTGAGGCATGGCACACAGGACACCCGGCACAGGATCTGTAGCAGGCAGAGCCTCCAGCGCTGGCAGGTAGATGGGCAGGGCCCAGAAGGCCCCCTGGTGTTAACGTGGCAAGCAGACCCTTCAGTATTATCATGGAGGGCAGAGCCACTGGCACTAACGCAGAGGGTGAAGCCACTTGCACTGACGCGAGGGTTGAAGCCACTTGCACTGACGCGAGGAGGTGGAGTCACTGGCATTGACCTGGAGAAACTTGCTCAGGCATGGAGGGAGGTGCCACAGGCGTGAGGGGCGGAGCCATTGGTAGCAGAATCACTTGCTCCTTTGTATTTTTTTAAATGTTTGGTGCTGAGCTAATCTAGATACAGTACTTCCATGACTCTTGTTGTTTACAAAACATGCAGTTTTTACTTGTTATGCAGCTACAGTACAAGTCAGATAAATGTTTTTCACTATGTTGCATAATCACATTCTTAATATAATTTATTGTTGACAGATAGTAAATCAAACTAGCTTGCTACTGTACTAACTACTGACTATGGCATTCCGGTGGTATAATTGTGTTCATTATAATTATTGTATTGGTAACATATTGTACAGTAGCAAGCTATGTTGAATCGCTAACTAGATCCCAACCATCTTTTTCAGTCAGGTGCTAACTGGTTAGTGATAGTTGGTGATTGGTAGAGTAGCAATCTAGCTTGCTACTATGAAATTATTTTGTTCACACAAGTTTTTTTAAGTGTTTGGTGTTCATGGTGGCTAATGACAGCTAAAGGCATCATTTATGCAAGCATTTATAACATTTTTTAATCAAATCTTGTAATTCCTGAAGCAAGGCACAAAATTGCTATATGAAGATTTGTGTTTAAAAAATAATACTAGATTTTAAAACGTTTGTCATTTCTAGATTCCAACCATTTGTTTCCCATTCTGATCTTGTGATATTTCAAGAGAATAATATTAAAAAAGAAACAGATTCTGTTCAGAACCAATAAGCTCATTCAGTTTAGTGATCCCTCCTACATGATGACAAGTGTTAATGTATTTAAGGTACCTAGTTGTCACACCCAGAACATACAGTGTAAAGGAGATGGTAAAGAAAAGAAAATAATGATAATATATTGGACAGTCATTTTGTTTTATGCCAGTACAGGTAAGAATGAATTCTTAAAACTATTTGACATGATGGTGTGTTAACATTTCGCAAGGTAAAATGAATAATCCTAGAATTAATATTAAATTCATTTTTTATTCACAGGTTGTGTACTTACCAAGGATGTAACGCAACCAGACTCTCTGATAGTGACACATGTAGGACATAGTGTGTCTCTCACATGCTTTTTATCAACTGAGTTGACGACCAGTGTTGTTTGGTTTAAGCAAACTGTGGGACAGAAGCCCGTTCTCATGGCATCATCATATCATGAATCTCAAGAGAGTTTCTACGTTAACAACTTCAATGGGACTAAACGTTTACATGTGAAGAGAGGACGAGACAGTTTTAACCTGACAATCTCTAAGATTGAACCAGGGGACTCAGCTACATACCTCTGCAGTGCCTTGATCTTTGGTAAAATTGCAATAGCAGAGGGAGTTGTTTTAATTGTCAAAGGTATTTTTTTTCAAGTATGGCACTAAAGAGCGTCAACGAATGAATAATCTAGCAGGATAATAGCATTTTGACTCCATAATGTAATGCACTTCAAACTCTTTTCAGGTTCAGAAGAAAACAGCATGTCTGTACTTCAGCAGTCTGTGTCTGAGTCAGTCCAGCCAGGAGACTCTGTGACTCTGAACTGTAAAATACACACTGAGACCTGTGCAGGAGAACACAATGTCTATTGGTTCAGACATGGCTCAGGACAATCCCATTCAGGAATCATTTATACCAATGGAGACAGGAGTGGTCAGTGTAAGAAGAGCCCTGAGGCTGGGTCTCCTACACAGAGCTGTGTCTACAACCTCCCCAAGAGGAACCTCAGCGTCTCTGATGCTGGGACTTACTACTGTGCTGTGGCCTCATGTGGGGAGATACTGTTTGGGAACGGGACTAAGCTGGATATAACAGGTAAATCTATTAAAACTCAAACAATATAATCATCACTACTAAATGTTAATTCATTGTACCCACACTGTAGAACATCATTGGAATTCTTATTGTTTTTTCAGGTGACTTAAATGTTAAAATCCTGGTTCTTCTCTCTATAATAAGAACTGGAGTTCTCCTCTGCTTCATGATCATCCTCTTTGTCATTTACTTTGTCAAGGACTTATAGTACATTAAATTAATCCTGTAGCTTTTAGAAAATAAGATGTGATTTAAAGTCTCTGCAAGCATGTCAGTCAATTCGGGGAAATCAACATTGGTAAAATCCTCTATATGCTTTCTATTTATGTGAAGAGAAACAACAACCATCAAGGAACCTTGTAATATGTACTTCAATGTTTTTGGGCATGAGAGTTATTTTGAATAGCAGTAATTAACTTTTCTCCTCTCCCCTATAACATTTACTTAAGTGAAAAAGGCATCACAAACAAATCTTAGTGGGCCTTTTACATTCTGTTACAGTTTTCCTGATTAATGATATTATTATTTACTTTTTTTGCAATTACCGTTTATTGTTGCATCAGGCCTTTAATTATTAATCTTTTTATAGACAAATATATCAGTCTTGGAAGTTACGGTAGCCAGTCAGTACTATTTCATACAAATCACAATTAATAGATGAAAAACACTGTACATATACACTTTCTCGTGTATCAATATACTTTATGCTTTTGCAAAGTGAGCCTGCTTACTAGAGGTTTTAGTTCCTGTAAGCACATTTAAATGTTTGTTACATTACCTTTTGTAAAAATTGTTAATTGTGATTGTTTCTTTTAAAATGTGTTTTTATCTTCTTTGTAATGTAAACTCCTTTAATTTTATATTTTTTTTCCTGTTTTAGTTACTTGGCTTCTGGTTTTATACTATGTTATTTTATATCATCACAACTGTAAAAGAGACTTTGGTCTGAGTTTGTCTTCGCTGGACAATTAAAGGTTATATATTATCAGTTTTAAGAAAGATTTGGGCTTGAATTAACTTTCTTTGTCAAATTGTACTTGAAAAAAATGGGTTTATGTCTTAACAGTACACCAGGAATGTATATATATATATGTAGATATATGTATAAATACTTAATGTCAATTCTTTTTTTTTTTGATTTTCCACAGT
Organism: Umbra pygmaea; assembly: GCA_016801145.1. Lineage (NCBI taxonomy): Eukaryota > Metazoa > Chordata > Actinopteri > Esociformes > Umbridae > Umbra > Umbra pygmaea. The sequence goes on along the minus strand of JACXGM010009625.1, from coordinate 15,821 downwards.
TTTCTTTCCTCCCAATTGGTCTTGCCTATTTCTATTTCCCACGAACCCTGCCTTGTTGGCAGCTCCGCAACTCTGGATGCATAGTGCAATAGTTACAGGAGTTATTTGAAGTGGACCAAGGTTTACAGGGAGACAAAATGTGCTTTTTGAAAGGGATTAATTGACAGTCAAGTGAAAAAATTATAACGGGTGGCGTTTATACCAGACAAATAAATAGCCAATAGATGGTAAAAGATTATTACAATATTTTAACAGATCTACTAGACACAGAGATAAGCTACTAAACTATATTTATTTTAATATAAGTAATTGTGATAATTGTGCCAGAGTAATGGTCTAAGTTTCCCAATCCGGAGCACTGATGTCCCCTGGCTTCTGTTTCCTTCTGTTCTGTCAATAAAAAAGAATTAAAGCTATAACTATGTAACATTCCCTTAATTTGTCCTGACGGCCTGACTTTTACGTAGATGTTTAAAATTATTTTTTATATATATGTTTTTACTGAACACATTAATAATACAGGGACAATATATAACATTTTTGAAAATACACATTATTATTTTAGCTATAATATGCATTAGTTTCTAGTTAGATATTGTGAAATGGCAATTTTGTTATTCTACGATTGTCTGTATTTTGTATAATTTAAGTTGATGTTTTCCACAACTGGATCCAATATGATATTTTGTAATGTTTACTAGTCCTAAAACAACATTTTTTGTATTTTTCAAAGTTTTCAAAGTTACATAGTGCAGGTTTTAAAAAATAAATAAAATACCCCCCGCCAAATCATAAATATCACAGTATTTATAAGCTTTGTTGTAATGCAGGTCAGATTATTTGGTTGAACTCATTATTGACAAGGAGCTGCATTGACCTGGTAGAAAGTATTAACCTCCTACACATTTCAAACCCCTATGCTTCTTAACAAGGCACTTTTCCACAAGGGGGGTATTCTTCGTACATCGCCTAATACATGCGAGATCAAATGACACATCCAAGATGACTTCATCGGGCTAATCATGATCTGGCTAATTTGGTTCTTCGAACACACCTGCCTTTTACGATTAGTATCGCTGGATGGAGTCATCTGAGATGATTGCGCGTACGCGTGTTGGCATAAAAGGGGAGATGTATCGATAGTAGAAACGCTGATCAGCTACACTGCTATTGGCTGTTCATCATGGCTAAAGAGCACGCCCAGTTTTTCTCTGCAACAGAGCAATGGTTATTGCATGAAGGTTAAGAGGAATTTGAAAGTATGATTAAAACACGGAATTTGAAAGTTTAATTAAAACGCAAGGGAACACCTCAAAGCAGTGTTGTAGTCAAGACCACCTAACCCGAGACCAAGACAAGACCAAGACCAGAGTGTATCAAGACCGAGACAAGACCAAGACTTTTAGGGGCCGAGACCAAGCCGAGACCAAGACCGAGGGAGGGTGAGACCGAGTCAAGACCAAGACCAGCGCCCCACACTACATGACACAATAAAATGTGAAACATGTTCAAAAGAGCTTCTCAAATTGATCTGAAAGATCCACATTCCCATAAAAACACTGATATAAAACACTGAAAGCTGAAATAAACTTAACCATCTTTATGCAATACTCCTGGGTGACTTCCATCATTTAGTACAGAATGTAAAACAATTATTAATTGTTCATCAGTAAAGTCTTAACTTTTCTCAGCCGTTTATAAAAAATACATAAAGTTATGTTTTTAAACCAACAACAATCCTTTTTTTTCAAAACCACATAGTTAAATGTGTAAAAAAATGCCAAACATTCAACATTTAAAATGCACAAAAGCTGTGTATTGTAATGAATACAGTAATTCTATGTGAAATGTTGATGTTTAGGAACAACTATTGTAAGAGTCTTTTATAGCTTTCATGTGTAATCAAAGCAACAAAAGATATCTAATACAAAGAGGTCAGAAAGTCAGTGGCCTAACTGCATGTGATTTATAAAAGTACAAAATTGATTTAATTGGGAGCAGTTTCATTAAAAAGTAAACACAATATAAATCAATGGTATTTTGGCCATCACATTTTTCAAATAGGTAAACAAGGAAGTTAAATGTTTGATGTGGTATGAGCCAGAGAGTGTGTGCTGGTAAAAAGTAATATATTTGATCTGCAACTGTGAATTGGAACTTAAAAATTAGCTCTCTGAAAGTAACGTGCCATACAGTAACCTATTGAATTTAGTCATTTCTCATATATGTTGAGGCGCATTACTCAGTCTCCACTCTCTGCTCATATCTTTAGGTTAGCTCTCTAACCCAAACGAGAGAGCATCACCTCAGCGCGTAGTTTTAATGTCGGGAGCTGTATGCAGCTGACATTAGCTAAAGTCGATGTAACTTAACATTAGCTACACATGCACAGCAGTTTGTCTACATTACTCATTGATCAAATAAGACTATGGTGGGACAAAAATTTGCTTTGGAGCAGGAGCATCGATAAGAGGACTTGTTAACGTCGAGGGCATACAATATCGTTGGTTCATAAAACTTAGAACCCAGAGCCGTATACAAAGATGGATTTATATATGGCTCTGTTAGAACCAGTTCTCGAGTGGAACCCGTTTTCAATCCCCATCTGAGGCAGGTTGCTAACGTTAGCTAGCCAGTTTTGCTAAACATCACTCTTACACATAGCTTAACTTTCTTTGTGCTTCCTTTCTAAGGGATGATAAAAGTTTGAAGTAGTCCCCACCATCTCTGAAATCTAAGCACTGCAGTATTTACAAGAAGCTGTATGCTTTATTCTGGATGTTGTTTTACAAATATATTCTTTATGATTTTTGTAGCCGAATTGTATTACTGAAGATTTTGCAGATATCTTCTCCCGCTCCCAGACAAATACAGCTCACTTTCTTGGGAGTGCGAGTGAAAGGGGGCGGGGATGGGTGACAGCGGTAACAAAAATACATAATTAGCAATGACCAGTCACGTTATTGCTTCGATTGTAACCAGTAGATTTTACATCCAATAAAATAAATGATGTTAACAAACAATAGACAATATACTGGCAATTTAGTGATATTTCCACAGTTATGGTCCTGACTGGCCTTGAAAAAAAAGTCCAGAGTCCTCAATGTCCGAGACCGAGACAAGACCGAATACAAATGCGGTCGAGACCGAGACGAGACCATCAAAAAGTGGTCTCGAGTACTACAACACTGCCTCAAAGTCTGCAAAAACCAGGAGAGTGGGCTGGCAAAAAGTAGCAGACAAATTAAATGCGTAAGTGGTCACCATGCTATGGTCTTTTCACTTATTTTATAGTATTCTTTTATTTTAATAATTTTATTTTGATAATTACATTTTACATAATTACATAATATCATTTCATAAATAGCTATTAAATGTCAGAGCCACCACAGAGTAGCTACTATTGCTGACCTTCCATAACAATATCTTTTATTGAAGTCAAAAGGTGACACTGGCTTTTCTTTACAAAGAATTATTGAAATAAAACTCAATGTGCGAAGCATAATGTCTTGTCTTTTATTATTAATTTAAAGTGTTTTTGGTTTGTTTTTTCAAAACACAAATAAAAAATGGTGTTCCACAATTCTGTCCCGTGCAGCTCTGCCACTAGGTTGGTCCAAGTGCACTAGCTGCATTCATCATCACTAGCTGTACCTCCACCAGAGGGCTGCGTTGTAACAGGTCTGTGGTCTGGAGATTGGGTAAGGGAATGGCGTCATAAAATACTATGTCACCAAGCACGATCCCGCCCTAATCACCTGTATATTGGAATTATTCACCTTTGTTAGGCTCAAAATAATAGCTATTTAATACAGTCCTCTTGATATTTTTATTTTCCCCTTGAGGCAGAGTTTGCGGTCCACCAGGCGGTTTGCTCATCATTTAACAGGAGGTCCACTGCCTGCCAAGAGGTCTACCAGCAGCGTTTTGGACTTTGACATAGCTTATTGTCATTATTGTTTTAAAATTCTTTATATTGTTGTAAATCTTTTTTAAGCCCACTGCATAGATGTGACGAGCCATGTCAAAAGAATTTCTCTGCATAGGATGATGTGATGTTATTCGATGCATATGATAAATAAACAACTTTGACTTTGACTTGTCTAAAGTAAATAAAGACAAACTTTTTTATTTAATATATATTTTATTATATTTGATTTTCAAAATAAATCTATATGTGTTTGTATTGTATTTGAATGTTGTTATAACCAATTTTCTAAATACATTAAAATATTTTTCATTAGAAAAATATAGTCACCTAGTATATATCCTTACGTAGCTGATGGACTAACTGGAACAACAGTATGAGTGCGTAGGATTCCCAGAGGATCTCTGTGTAAAACTCTGCTCACCCGTCGGTGGACCACTCAGGCTCCAACACCAACGGACCGCCCGTTAAATTATGATCAAAAAGCTATCGTCAGCTGTAACCACCGGCCTCCCGCCAGCTCTGTGCTAGCTGGGTTTGATTCAATTCCTTTTTTTTATGGGATATAATATTATCTCTCTGAAATATTAAGAATGCAAATTTACACTCCCAAGCAAAAAAGAATACTTTGTTGTAGCTACTTGAAATATATTTTATTTATCCTAATAGGCCTACTTCTAATACGTTATATAGTTTTGGTATGTATATTTTGAAAGAATACTTCAAATATACTTAAATATATTAAATACACATTTATGGTTAAACATAATTATAATAGAAGTATAATATATAGTATAATACTGGAGTATAATTTAAATATACTTTGTTTTACTAGGGCTGTGAACCCCATTTCTGTTAACACAATCTGTGATCTAATCCTGTTTACATTAAACGAACCTGCTCCTGAGCAGGTTTAAGCTTACACACCTGTTGCTATGGCAGCAAGTCCAGGATGAGCGTCGAAGAACTAAACAATCCAAGATCATGCCAAATCGTCAACAATCAAATCCAGCTGAGTTAGCGACATACGAAGAATACCCCCCAGGTTTAGCAACTCAGCAGTGGCAGTGTAAATAAATGTAAAATACAAATCCATTTTACATCAGCTGGTGTCACTAAGTCTATATAGATAGAAAGGCTAACCCCCCTCAAAAACAAGGAACAACAATTTCCAGTTTTCCTTTCATATCTGACAATGTCACATAAAACGCTGATTCCAGGGGCCCTACATTAAAGTAGCTATTGGTAAAATTTTGAGCGATAACAATGGATCTATACATAGCCGCGGGAACATCTTTTATCAGGGGGGGTGCTGGGGGGGGGCAGGGTTCGGCACGATGGCCCGGGGCCAGTAAGAACTAACGTCGGGCTAGTGCTCAATTTTTCCATTTAAGTCTCGAATTAAAAGGTTTGCTTGTCATATTTGTCCCTGCCCTGCTTTAATTTTAGCTCATCTCAAAATAAAATATATGTTTGTCATATGCGGTTCCTTCTCCCTCTGTGTTTGGCAATACCGGTGTCGTCTTTTTGACCAATAATATTTTAATGCTTTTTTTGTTTTAACCAATTAAATTGTTGTATGCATTAGCGCCGGACTAAAAAGAATGTGATAATTTAATCAAAAGAACCGTTTATGTGGGTCGAAAATAAATGTATTGAGCACCGACACCGTTATTCAGTTATTATGCTGTGGACATTGGCCAAATATAGCTAGGTGATTTCGGTAAACAGTTTTTAATACTTTCCTTCCAATCTTTATATGAATTTAACAAGGGCAAAAAAACAAATCAGATTTGACTGCGTCTTTTCAAACCTAAATGGAGCAGCCAATTAGAGGCTTTTTGTTAGAATTCATCCCTATCGTTGTCGTTGATTATGGACAAATTATTAATATTAAATGTAAATGTACGTATAAAATTATCCTAAATACAGTAATTATATTTACTACTTCTAAATCCTTTGAATTCCATGAAAAAATTGTTTAAATTATTGTGATACACGTATATTTTACATATTTAAAAGCACCTGTAAATTCAATCGCAGAAGTATAGTCGGTGAACGTAATCATCCTGTTCATGATCCGACTCAAGTCCTCCGTTTTGGGTGAACAGTGCGAAAATTATCTGCGGCTGGGGCGACGTGGTTGAGTGAACCATGTGCGCAGCTTACCCCTCGTCATCCCACAGATCTGTATAAGGAGTTGCGGAGCTACCGACAAGGCAGAATTAGAGAGTGAATTGGGAAAGGAAGAAAATCGGGAAAAATCACAAAGAAAAAAGATGTCAAATTATCCTGACAATATATTTTGTTCATATTACTAAATCCTAGGACACATGTAGACTACTGCAGTATTTGTTGTTCTTTACCAACTAATTGCATCTGGGGTTATCCATTTTGGGAAGTTCCTAAATAAAACCTAAATAACCAGATAATGGGTGTTTATAACTAACTAGTTAATTAAACATTTTATATTATTTCTATTCATATCATAGATCACTGGTTACTAATGAACTCCCGTTATTATTACTGCTCATTGTCTGATCCAAATAACGTTAAACAGCTCGATGAGGTGCTGGGAGTTAGACCGTCATCAACAGACCTTCTGCTATCTGACATTGATTCATTTTTAGATTAGATTTTTTTATTCTGACGGATTTGAAACGAAATCTGATAATCTAAATATATATAAACTATTGTAGACAAAATTATATTTTGAACAATTTTATGAATAAAGGTGGAAAATTAAAAACCGTATGAAAAACTAAAACTTTATTTGAAGTAGCTAATATCATTTCATTTTCACATGCTGTCAGCGGGGGGTGCTGCAGCACCCTCAGCACCCCTAGTTCCCGAGGCCATGGATCTATATTCACTTTTAAGTGACAAAACTTACAAATGCTTTAGTGAGTTGATCCATATTTGTGACATATTAATTGAAAACAGAGTTTCACTTTTGGAAATTAGTCTTAAAGATGAACTGAACTGAAAGAATCAATATTGATAATGTGTTATTTATTACAATTAAAAATAATTAAACAAAAAAGTAATCAAAAAATCAATACATAGCTTTTTATGCAACACCCAAAACTGCGTTTGTTAGTATTGAACGCTGCCAATTTCTATGACGTCACTGGTATGGTAGGACCTGAGAAGGTCTACAGTACAGGCAAAGGCTGCAGGATTTTACACACGAAAATGAGTCAGTTCAACGGCATATAATACAACGTTGTGTCTAAAATATGCATTCGATTGTATTTGCATGATGTGCATTGTAATGTGCACAGTAAATTGTTAATGGAGTAAATAATTACGTATCCAAGCACATACGTAATATCCAAGCACTAGGCCCTCCATAGTAGGGTTTGAAAACTTCTGTTTTAATGTGTGCACTTGACTATGGTGGCACAATATTTTTCCTTTGAGAATAATAAATAAATTTCATCTTACACTGTACTCCTGTGTACACCAAAGTTATAAATTATAGACTTGTTGAGGAGGCTGAATGGTTATGGTCACCGATTTAGCTGAAATCACAATTTCTACAAGCAAATACATACTCTAATTCAGTGTTTCCCAAACCTCTCCTGGAGGACAACCAGCCAGTTCTTGTGTTTGAACTACCTGCTGGATTGCACATTTGATTCAACTTGTCCACTAATTAACATGTCCTCGACTTTGGTTCTGGTGATTCTTGACGGCTACAGTTAAACTCTGGCACTTCTGGTGGTCCTCCAGGAGATGTTTGGGAACCACTAATGTCTAACACAAACCACGACTAATGCAAGTTCAACATTTTAATTAAAAACATAACATGAACAATTTCAGAGCTTCAGCAGTAGCCGCAGTATTTCCATTGAAGAGCTGGACCTGTCTGATGTGTCTTCGTCTTGCATGAGCTATTCCATAATGTGACAGCAGGCTATTAGGTGATATTGTCTACAAAAAACAGAAAGGACAATGTTAGAGAGAACTGTATTCAAAGATTTTATTCTGTTTCATTCTAATTCTATTGTGATCAGTGTTGGGAACATTTTTTTAAAAAAAAGGTAAGTAACTATTTGCATTACTGTTAAAAAAGTTTTGTAGATGTCTGTGTCGTTGTGAGATGCTTTATTAAATTAGAGTTGCTTACAACGGATGTCAAAAAATTATTTGCTTCTGCACATAATGTACACATTACATTCACGTTCTTGCCTTTGACCACAATGAATTTGAAACTTATCTCCAAATTGTAAATGCCAACTTTACTCGGTTTGCACCTAACTCACCTTTGAACCATTGAATCTCTGTTTAGCTTTTGTTTGTATAGGTGTGTGGCGCGTGTGTGTACAAACACGATTGCCTACAATGAAACATGACTCTGCATTAGTCAATCATAATCATAATTATAATCTCTTATTAACCCACCTCCTCACTAGCTGTGAGCTAGGGGTGCGTTCGGAGTTTATTCAATCAATGCATAGTAACGCACCGAATTTAACGTCCAGTAATGATAACAGCGTTGTAACGATGGGAAAAATAATTAGTTAGATTACCCCGTTACTGAAAATAACGTTGTTAACTAGCATTCCAAACACTGATTCTGATGCATGAGGGAAGCACGAACACTCAGCTCGACTGTTTCAAACAGATTATCAATATATTAACTATTTTTTTAACATTACCTGCAGATGTTGGTTACATCCAATTAAAACTACTAGAACAAATTAGCCTCACTTTACTGATCGGTTGTTTGTCTGCCTGCTTGCAGCAGACAGGGCGACGTAAGGTAAACATTGACAAGGCTTGAAAATCTGGCTAGCTAACATGTCCTAAAACCACTGAAATAATAATCAAGATTATTTTTTACATTACAATTAAGTTGTACATTACAATTAAGTTAAGGGTGGAACCTATACAAAACATAAGAAATATAAATATTGACAGGAAACACATTTTCGATCTTTTTTGTTTTATACTGTACTGTAACTAAGTCAACAAATGAGTGTGCGCGACATCACCAGACACGCCAATGTGAAACCAATAAAATGCGTGTGTCGCATGGGCACTGCTTGAGAAAAGTTTGTGCCTCTCATATTTCCAAACTAATGCATTTCAGTGAGACTGGGCAATTGTGAACACATTACGATTATACATACTGTATTTGTGCTGTTGAAAACTAAAATATGGTCACCCTAATGTGACAATGATAGCTCAACTGACTAACGTGAAAAACAAACAAAATACTCACTTTATACTAAGGCGTCCGTTTAGACCTTCGGGCTTCGGCTGCCGTTTCCTATTCACTTTTGGTAATCTGAAACATGTTTCTAAGACACCCCTATCCATTGTGGATTAAAGCTAGGTTGCTGTGTTACACATGCTGGCTGGTCCGTTTCCTCAGCAGATTCAGTCATTTCTTCTAAAAGAAAATGGCATCGCTGAAATTCGCGACAGCAATAGGACTCTATATCTGTGTCCATAGGCGCACACCGAGAGCAATGGCACCACCAGTCTGCCCCAGCTCGTGTCTGCCCGGGCTCAGCACTGCCAGGGAGGTTGCTCCTCACTGCCACTGTTCTTCACTGTATTGCGGCTCGTACAGGTAGCCACGGGCATCGGATTCATGAACTAGATCTTCAAAATCCACTTCAGCCATATCATCTTCGTAACTGCCTTCCGCCATAGCCTGCTAATGTCTGAAATAATTACTCTGCGTTCTCAACACAACAATAGCCTGTGAGCTTGCCTTCAAGATGGCTGGCCTATTTTGAAATTCTGGGAGTGAGTTTCCACCCTCTATGGGCGGGTTTAAAACATGCGGAAGTGGCTCCACCTGCTAGCTGTAGTTCATAGCCTCTGAGCAGGCAAGCCTCAGATGACGCAAAATGATGATTTTTGCGTCATCTGAGGCCTCTTTCCCATACAACCAATACAGAGACTTCATATCCCAGGGGGGTATGAGGGATTGATCCCAGTTAATTCTAAAATACTACCAGGTTTCTACTGATATAAAGCTTAATGCTAATCGGTGCATGGAGGATTTGTGAGTTTTGCTGTTTACTTTAGGCTAGTTCAGAGTTGGCAGACTTTTTCTTTGTGGTTGTTGATGTATATTGCACGGATGGATATTGCACAGATACCTCTTACTATGGAACTAGCAGCTATTTCTGCAAGTTGAACTCCCTCTGCATCACCTCTTACTACGGAACTAGGAGCTATTTCTGCGAGTTGAACTCCCTCTGCATCAACAATCTGCCCTGGGACGGTAAACAGCAGCTAGCTTCAGTTTGAGTAGAAAGCAACATTGGATTCTGTTTACAGACCCGTGGTGGTTTAGATATTAAACACATTAGTATTGATCTGTGTTATTGTCAGTCATGCTTTATTTATACAGTCTATGGTTGGAGTGCTAGATTGTATAGTTTGAAATGAGTGCTTCTAACGTGTTTAGCTGATAGCCCTTTCCCCTAGGTTGGTATTGTTTGGTATTGTATCTATCGTTTGGTATTGCATCTAGCTTGGTTTCGTGACTCAATTTCAATTCATGTCCAGTGTCAGTCTCGTTTTGTTAAACGCTATAAAGCCTACACGTTAGGCATTATTTGTGCATGTATGTGAATTGTACATGTTCTCAGGGTTGCCAACTTTGGGAGTTTGGCGGATGTGAGACTCTGTAAAATTTCAGTGCACGCGCATGCGCGTGCTTGCGCGCGGAGAACACTTTTGTTAACCCTAATTTTAGAAATGTCAGTCCTTGTTTACTTAGTATAAACCATGATTTATGCAAAAAAAACAGCTAATAAAATGGAAACGCTTATTTTTTCTTAATTCTGAAAGCGTCACAGTCACGCCAGATGCGTGAGAGTTGGCAACCCTGGCAGTGTGCTGCGACTCCCAACCATGTTCCGAATCTAACACTCTGAACTTTTCACACGCAACTGACGTACAGGTGCAAGGTTTTCAGCGAATCAACGATCAGAGAATCATGCAGTGAGAACGTTTTAGGCAGATGTTACAGCTGTGGGACTACTCTCCTGTCATTAATACGCAGTGGTCTAGTCATCAACAGAATATTAACGGATTGAAAGCGGAGAAAATTTGATTTTGGCGTGAAATTTCTTGCGTGTGCGTGAGAGCGTGAGATTGATGCTGAAAGCCTGATGCGTGAGAGTTGGCAACCCTGTGTTCTGTGTATGTGACAACAACGTTACATCCAGCCCTTTGCTTAGTAGACTTGCTAGCATTGCTGGATAACAGCTAAACTGTCCTCTGCTTGACTTGAGCATTTCAGCGCCCTTTCCCTGCGGCAGATAGTGATGGCGGTGTTACTTTCCGTTGGTCTATCTGTCTGCCCTGTACTGTAGCCTGAAAAGTCAAACAATGATGAAATGTCCTCAGGTTTCAGTCTGTTGGACTTAACCCTCACCAGTGACACTGTTGTGTTGAAAGTACAGATCTCTAAATTGTCTGTCGTTAAAAGATGCTCGCTACAGACACGAAATTCAGGGGCTGTCGGAGGGCTAGCCAGTTTTAAGGCAGCTAGTAATGAATTGAGGGGCTGGTTTCCTTGTCAAAGGTAGCCTGTGGACATTTATTTTAACCCCAGGTGCCTTAGCCCTATACCATTCATTACTGCAGCCAGGGGCAATACAGTATAAACCCCCCATAGGCCTGTTTCCTCAGTCATGTCAGTTAGCCTCAGACTCATTACCTGCTATGGCTGAGTAGCTTACCATACCAGTGACGTAGCCGATTGTTGAAATCCAAAAAGGCTGCACCCATGTAACAAAAACAACACTTTCAACATACCAGTTTTTAACAAATCCCTTTTAACAAATTTAGCCATTTTAACCATTGTACCAATGAGAAGAAAAATGTCTTATCTCACCTTTACATAAAATTCCAGTTCAGTTCATCTATAAAGACAAAGAAAGGTGTGAGAGAGCAGCAGCCAATTTTCACTGGTGGGGGAATTCATGTGCACCCAGGCAATCTGCACAGTTTTATTTCAGGTCACTTTTTGATAACACTTTGTGGCCCAATCCCAATGTCCACACTCACAGACTCACTGGGCCCTATTTTAACGATCTGAAATGCAAGTATCAAATGCAAAACGCAAGTGACATTGTGGGAGGGTCCCAGGCATTGTTGCTATTTTACCGGCGGGACAAATTACTCTTGCGCCCGACGCAAATCTAAAATGGGTAGGTCTAAAGTAGCTTCATTAGTCATAGGTGTGGTTTGGGCGTAACGTGCAATAAACCAATCAGAGCGTCATCTCAAATTCCCTTTAAGAGCAGGCGCGCTTGTTCCATGGCGGATTGCTATTATAACGGCGGATTGCTATTGATTTTTCTTTTTACAAAATGTAAATACAGAAATGTCACAAAACATAGCCTACTTTCCGATGTTTTGGACTTACTCTCACTAAATCACGAGGTTATAAATGCATGGTAATATTTTTGCAATGTAGTCTAACGTTAGACCGAGATTACTATTCTGTCAAATAAGCTTTCCTCTCCCATTCTCTATTTCTGGGCATTTGGGTTAAGTTGCAACGGCACATGCATTTCAACATCACGTCTCCTGAAGTCCTCTAATATTTCCTAATTAATGTCATCAACACATCCATGATTCATGGAAATGTTGCATAAAACACAACAAGCCACAAAGAATGCTGTGACTTGAGTAGTGTACCGGTTCTATCCAAACACCTGAAGCAGATTTTCAGTGTGCCAAATGTTCGTTCAATTAGTCTACACTGCGTGTTTCTGTGTGTTTTCGATTAAACAGCATTTCACGCACTTGCTGGCATCATAAAACGTGTCATCATTAACCATGTCTTTAACGGATAGCCGTTGTCCCCTTCACAGCCACCTATTCAAGGGGGGATACCTCATGGCAAAGTTGCCATAATGAGTCGTGAGTAATTTGCAAAGACATTGGTGATTTTACTATTAGCATTGCAAATTACTTGTATGTTGATTGAATGGGTTCCTTTGAGGTTGATGTCAGTGCAAATAATTCATTCTGAATAATTTGAGTAAATGTGTACACTAGATGTATACCTATTTTTTCACATTTTCAGACACCACAATGACTTCCCTCGTGTGGTATTATTTTTCCTTCTAATTACGTATTGCAATAATAAAGAACTACTGCATTTGTGTAGATGAGAGGAGCAAAGTGTATGCGCGTTGTGCACACGCTACATTATGGTTAAGCATGCACCCTTAAAATAGCATCTGAAAAACACGCCACTGACTTTTAACCAGATTTCTCTGGTTAATTCCGCCACTGGCCAGGAAAAACCTGGTTAAAAGTCAGTGGCGGAATTGTTTTCGGGAACTGCAAGATAGCACCAGGGAACGTTTGCACCGGAACACGCCTCTTATTTTCGCTGAACCGGACTAACGAACGCAAGTTCATTCCCTAATTTACCGATGCGCGTCTGTGGAGGGAAAAGTCCCATATGCGTTGGGTGCAAGATAGGAATGATACATGCGTTTGTGTAAAAAGTCAATTGCGCTGGGTGTAAGATAGGGCCCACTGACTTTAAAGTGCATTCTTGCTAAGTCTGTGAGGTTTCAGGGCTTAGGGTTTAGGAGGGACATTGGAATTGGGCATACTACTGAGAACTTTAAGATTTCATTCATGAATGATACAATTGAATGAGTCACTAAAAAAAGGACAACTCTCTAGTCACTAAACAGAGTCATTGAAAATGAACTAATCGTTCCCTACAGAATAAGGATTTTGGTTGATGCATTAAAATTGATTTAATGTTTCGTTAACATGTACAGGAGATGTGGATGTAGGCTATTTGCATGTACAGTAAAAAGCTTGTGCTAAGGCTCAGCAATGTAATTTCAATGTTATTTTACAAAACCATTGGTTAATTGTGAATAAATACAGAATTTAGCCTAGAGGTGGGCAATAATAATAATACAATAACAGTGGCTGAATATCTGACCTCTGTGAATGAACTGAGGAAAACATTGTACAGATGCAGCTAGAAAAACCTATCCAGAGACTGGCAGACACAGAAACCTGGCTGCCCAGAGAGGACAGGCTGCATTCAGACAGGATGTGTGGAGACAAAAACACATTTCCTGTTACACTGTGACAAATACTATGAGAAAATACTTTTCAACTAAAAAAAAGTATTTTTTTGAACAGTCAGTACATTTATTTTGACAACTAATCAGATGATGAGGATATAAAATATGTAATGGGGAAAAGACTAAATATGTGTATTTGGCCTCCTGCCACAATCTCAGGGGTAACCAATGACTCTGTATGCTCTATGTTCATCTTTTTAATTGATATTGTCCTAATGTTTATTTTATGTATACTTCGACAATGTAAGTAACCTAACTTTCTATGTCAATAAAGTATTATTGAATTGAATTGAGTTTGAGGTATGGAAGTGCTGGCAATTCAGATCTGCACAGATTTTTTACAACTCAATATTACTTTTGTTGGTTTAATAGGAGAACATTTTATGCCTTATCCCCAATGACACATAGAGAGCAATGTTAACACATGATATATGTTGTCCCTTTTTTAAGAGTTCTTAAGAGTGTGCTGATTTGTCTAACACAAATGGCTGGGCTCACCCATTTTGGGACAATCTTAATGAAATCCTAAATTACCAGGTAAAGGGAGTTTATAAATAAACCTTGACCATAAGGAACATGTTTTACTCTCCATTTTTTCTACAATTTGAATGTGCCTATCACCCAGTGGAGGCTCGTCCATTGAGGCAGGGGAGGTTGTTCCTCCTCATTTTTTTGAGAGGCAAAAGGGAGTTCAAGAATATAAAAAACAGTAATTGGTTCAAATAAACTCTTACTAAATCTCTGTATAACTTATAATTCATTTATTATTTTGAAATAAATAATTTAAATGATGATTAAAATGCTTAAACAGTGACATCTGCAGGCATATTGGTGAGTTGTTTGGAAAATAACATACTGTAGACTACTAGAGGAGGCTAGAGGAGGTAATCGTCTCTTTTACCTCCAGGGCGGGACATCTTAGGATCAATTCAATGCACTTCTATTTTTTCATACCTTTTTCATGCTAGTTTCATATTGGCCAAGACACATGTCAGAAGATGCCTCGGAGGAACCCTCTCCCTTACCAATCAAAAACCACAATACAATATTGACATCTCGTTCGTCCAATGATTTGTTCCAAATGTCATCTTCAATTCTCCATCAAAGTTGTACACCATAACGACCTGATGGTAAAGCAAATATCAACTGTGTTTAGCGTAAGAGAATTATAACCTCAAATTGTGGACAGCGTTTTATTCATTTATATTTTCATTGAGAATTAGCTAGCTAGTGTGCACATTGTGAACTACCTTGTGATTTTTCAACATTACGTTTTCCGTGTTTTTTCAGTAGCTAGCTAGTTTTAGCTTGTGCAGCTCGGGAGGTTTAAGCCAATGGCTGGCTAATATGGATTTCGGTCAGGACATTAATGGCGAGGCAGAGAGGCATGGCACTGGACACAGACATTGGGATGGAAAAGAACCACGAGTGGATTATTTGTTGTTGCAGCAATTCCAGAGTTTGTATTATGTAGAGAAGGTAAGGATCAAACTTCACAGATTACATTTACCATAAATGCTCAAGGTCGCCAGATAAATTCTAAATTCAGCATGGTCTGGTATGAGAAATATTTTTGGCTAACAGGCAGTCCTACAACTAACAAGCTATATTGTTTGCTATGTCATCTGATGGGGAACCGTAAATCTTCTTCAAAGTTTAACACTTTGTCTGCCTTATAGATTCTGCATTAAAAATAATTTGGATCGGGCTACAAAACACAACGTGTGTTGTGAACACATTGGCGACAATAGTAGACTGAATCTTTTTGGTCGGGTGCCCATAAACAAGTT
>JACXGM010009624.1:0-18565 GCA_016801145.1 Umbra pygmaea | reverse complement strand
AAACACAATGCGGATATTGCATTTGCTTTCACAAACGTATTTCTCTCATTTTATCTCATTTGGGAAGGACACGTGAACTATTGACATTTGTAATACATATTACCCATTCTTGACCGGCAATACTGGTGTTCTTCTGGATATGTAGGAATATTTACCTCTCTATATTTGTATTGGCTGCTGATCAACATCGAAGATGTAGCAGATTATAGCTTGAAACATAGATTCTTTTTGGCACCTATAGCACATTGCGCATTGCCACAAGCCTGAAAACATAGAGGCTTCAATGAATTAAGAAAAGAAAGTACAAACTGGCCATTTAAGTAAAGTTGGCAACCAAAAATAGTGACATATAACACATTGAACAAAATTTGTCCCTGACACTATCTCTATCTGAACTCCTTGAACATTTCTGTGCAAAAAAAATTAATAATTTTTATTAAAATCGAAGTCATTTAAAATTCAAATCGGGAACAGGGGTGAATCGAGATCGCGATTTTATAACGATTAATCGTGCAGGCCTACTTGGGTGTGACGTCATTCCCAGTTCCAACCTCCCACTTCCAAACCAAATGGAATGCAGCATTAGACCTGGTAGTTAAAGCAACCCTGGGTGCATTCTGATACTACCTGGCTATCACCTCACGTTAGCATTCGATAGATTCCCATTCATTTTAGCGGTCACTTTGACGTCGAATAATTTTATATCCCAATCCTTTAAAGGCTCTTTGTCCATTGTTTATTTCTAAAGAAACAGGACAATGTATAAAAAGCTCCATTACCTTGTATCTCATGTTATGGCCGTTTTTGTGAAAATATGCTAACTATTGTGTCATAACTAGGGATGCACTGAAATGAAAATTATTGGCCGAAACCGAAAAAGAGGAAACCAAGACTGAAAACCGAAACCCCGAAAGAAATTATGACGTCACACGTAACATTCAGTAATTGTGTGGCGGCCTGGAAAAATACTTTCTGGGCTGAATACATCTTTGGAAACTACAAACTCTCCTGAAAACCAATCTATTTGAATCACTCAGATATCTTTTTTCACAACTGAAGTTACATCATTTTAACATTGACATGCGTCAAAAATTGGGGTTGGGTATCGTTCAAATTTGAACGATTCCAATTCCAATTCCTTGTTTCGATTCCTGTTCCTAACGATTGTCGATTCCGATTCTTTAAAGAGGCAGGGTCAAAAAAGTTTCAAATATTTTAAATGAGCTAGCTACCCAACTGTCTTTCTGGAGGAAATAGCCTGTCCTTCTCCAAAAATTTTACTTTACTATGAATGTCTCACAGGGCTGTTTTCAACTACAGTATAATTATCAAATCTATGAACTTGAAAATAAATATTATAAATTATGAATATTTTCACAGGGGTGTGAAAATACATGGGCTAATTTGTTAGTTGCCTCAATGTTGGCGCAAAACATATTATTTATTGTATATGTATTGTTTTACTTACCGGATTTGGACTGCAGTGCAGTCACTGCAGTGCCAGGCTGGGGGTCGGAGCCAGAGCCAGAGGAGGACGGTCGTAAATGGAACAGGCTAGCAAGTGCACGTTATTGCGACATTACGTCAGTGAAAAGGTCCGCCTTTGGCGCTGCAATTCAACAGTGGACAGTAGCAATTTGTACTGACATTTAAACTATAAACTTTACTTATGTACTACTGTATAAACAAATGTACAGTAACCTTAAACACTTAAGATTCTTATATTTTAAAGCATATTGCCCCGTAATCGCTCCGACAGTCTCCACTAACATCCGCTAATTATTTTTTCATGAGCCGGAAAAGCCATGCGCATAGGATTGTGGGTGATTTTGGAGCGTGAAGGATACACATGCATCCTTGACCGTCTACGGGAAATTGTCAGAAGTCCTTGTTTGAAATTCGGAGGATCCTTGACATTGGAACAGTCCTTAGACAGACTTCGATGATGTAGCATCCTCAAAATTCTGGCTTCGGAGGATCCTTCCATGACATTGAGAAACAGCCCAAGTTCGACTCGCTCGGTTATGCCAACACTTCCGGTGTACGCTTCTTCGTTGGTGTTCAGCGGTTTCTTTTTCCGGTCGGCGGACTGTGAATCGAAACTAGGAATCGAAATTTAAATTTTTGAAAGACTCCGGGAAAATCACAAAGCTAGTCCCGGTTCCAATCAATACTCGATACCCAAGCCTAGTGATAATGGAGAACTCACAGGTTGAGCATCCGGTTTGGCAAATTGACACAAATGAGGAAGTGCCTTAAATCTGAATTCTATCGGAATTCCAGCTGGGGGCAATATGTCTGGTTGCAAAAGAGCTTGGTTTCTGTAATAGTCTATGAGAATGAGAGACACGTCTCGTTTGATTTATTACCTCAGTAAACATTTTCATAATGAGAATATGGTCTCAATCGCTAGATTTAAGCCTTCTGCAATTTATCATGATGTTCATTTTTTGAATTATGCTCTCGTTGATTTTAAAATCGGCAATTAAAGCAAAGGGGCATTTAGGGCGTGGCTATGGCATTTGTTTGTAGGACAAGACATTTAAAGAAGTTGGCAGTTCAGTTTTTCCGGTAAGTAGCGTTACATTTTGTTTTACATTTTGTTTTTATACTGTTTTTCATTAGCATCCCAATTAATATCAGTTAGTCAGATTACTCCTCCCTTTTGTCTAAAATCATCACATCCGCAACCAAGATGTCTGCGCCCGTAACGCTAAATTTGATGACCCAAAACAGCTGTTCACAAACCAATTGGTGACGTCACAAATGGCTCCATCCAGTTACTATACAAACTATGGGAGAACTGCATTCAAAGATTCCATTCTGTTTCATTCTAATTCTATTGTGATGCATGAGGGAAGCACAGAAATGCAGCTTAACTGATTCAAACAGATTATGTATCTATTAACATTTTTTTTTAAACATTACCTGCAGATATTGGTTGCATTCAATGAAAACTATTATAACAAATTATTATGCTGAAAAATAATATATTTAAATACTAGGGATGTCACGAGAACCGATACTACCGAAACCTTCCGGTTCTAAAATGACAAAACACCAACGATGCCCATTTCTTTTGAAGTACCGTAGGCACCGTTAGCAACGATACCAGTGTTGGCAATACTGTAGCTAGCTAGCTTTGTCAGGGGAGGATAACTGAAAATAGCAGGAAAAATCTAAAGCAAACGAAAAGGGCTTCGCCTCCAGTTGCTTGCTAGGTAGTCTGCTTCGTTCGGCGGAGGATAATATACTTTTCTCTTTATTACACTTGTGGGTGCACCGTTCCCGGAGGTACTGCAATACCGAGTTGATGTGTGTAGCAGACGGAGCAAGCCCTGTTTTTCGAATCCCTGTTTGAAAAATCAATTTTATATATATATATATATAGTTCCCCGGTGGGGGACGTATTGTAAACTGATAAGAACATATGATTCAAAGCTTTCATTATCCAATAGAATACAGTTGTATGGGACCAATGCCCAACACATTACACAATAATTCGCTCCAGTGTGAAGCTAGCTTGTTTAGGGAGCCAGCTTCTTTAGTGGATTCCTAGCCTTTCGTAGTTTCGCCTTCAAAGTAATAGCGCTTGATTCAACGCGATAAACATCGCTTAACAAATATGGAAACATTTCACATTACGAAAATATGCCACTAAACTATATTAGAATAGTGTGACATATTTACTAATGTATAATATTTTTATAACAACATTTAAATTTGCAATCTATATTGCCTAAATATATAATAAATGCACAGAATCCTGTTTAATGCTATCTACATTAAGGAAGCTGGTAGTAAATGTGGATATCGCATATATCACAAGTAATTCGTGACTTACCCAAGACCATGTTGACATGCTAGTTTTGCTCTACAAAAACCTTGAACTAGCCAAGAAATGGTGTGCAATGTTGTGAAAAAAAAACATGTTTATCTTGTTAGCTGAATGGCTGCACAGCTATATCCACCGTTTTGTTTTGCACTGTTGTTGTTTTTGCGCAATACCTTTTGAAAAGCTGTCTGGAATGTGTCTGGGGAGTAGTTGTTGCACTGTGAGCATTAATTGGACTTTATTATGTTGTTCTATGCTATATTGCATGTGTTTTTATAGCTTGTTATAATATTTTTCAAGTGTTTTAATAAATGTTTAAAGTTCAAGTAGTTGGAATCTTAGAAAATCATTTTTTTAACGTGGTATTGAAATCGGCATCGAGAATCGTGTAATTTTACTGGTATTGGCACCGACTACTGAATATTTGGTATCGTGACACCCCTATTAAATACATTGAAGAAGTGTCCAAAAAATATTAATGTTATTGCGATTACAGACTGTTAACAAATGAGAAATACTTTTTCAGGTCAAGGCAGGATATCTAGCTCATCCTGTAAAAATCGATTTCACTCCAATTACAAATGTATAGCCTGAAACTTTAATGTATTGTTATGTTAGTAGCCTAATTCAGCAGTACAGTTGTGTGCTATTGTACATGTGTTATCCTCTACATTGGAGATATGGAGAGCATCGCCAATGTGGAATTGGCTGACAATTGATTCGTACAATAAATGACTACTTGTGAAGTAATCTTTCAATACAGCTAAATCAGCTGTTGGCAACAGTGACCATATTAATGACATTTAAACTGTCATCAAGCTGCTACTCTCTATATGTTGTTGCTTGACAAAACTTGAAGTTCAAACAGCAGCGCAAAGAAGGTGAAAATGTGATGTGAGGTCCGGAGGGAGGGGGCTTGCTTGCTACTCTCGCAATCAGAGCCTCTCGCTTCCAATTAAAGACGGATACAAGTTACAGCCAGGATATCCATTGCTGCTGGTTTCTGTTCTCGTCATCACAACATTTCGGCCGTATTGTTTCGGCGATACATGTCTTCGGTGAAATTACCGTAAAGTCCAGGAGAAGCTTGCAGGAAATCGGGGGGACGTGGAGGCATACAGTCAAAATTACAAAGTAATTAATCAGAATACTTATCAAAAGTTGCTCCTGACATTACTGGCGCAGCCATCTTGGTTGCATCTGAGACCATTTTAGATGAGAGGGTGTCTAACAAAAAGGTTGCCTTACGAAAAACTATATTAAAATAAAATGTAACGTTACTTACCGGACAACCGAACGCTGAACAAGACATTATTAGGCGACCAAATTGACACAGTCACTACATAGCCACTCTCTAAAACACCCCCTGCTTTTTCACCAATTTTAAAATCAACGAGACCATAATTAAAAAAAGATGACTAAAATCTAGCGATTGAGACCATAAACTTATTATGAAAATGTTCACTGAGGTAATAAATCAAGTGAGAATTGGCTAATTTTCTCATAGACTTCTACAGAAACCGACCTTCTTTTGCAACCGCATGTGTCGCCCCCAGCTGGAATTCAGATAGAATGCAGGTTTAAGGCACTTCCACATTTGCATCACTTTGCCAAACTGGACGATAGCTAGGCCTGTCACAATATACAATATGTCAATTAATCGCATGATAAATAAAACTGAGCTCAATGTTTTTTATGGCCGCAATAATTTCCATTTGCATGCTTGTTTGTTTTCCTCGTCTCTCTACCAAAAATACTTTATAATTTTGGTTTTGTGTGGTTTTTAATATCCATTTAATTTATTCTTTTTGATTGTGTTTGGTTATTATTTCAGTGCATTTTGTTAACGGAGACTGAGAGTCAAATGTTTTTTTCTTTTTGGGTGTTTTGTTAATTTATTGTGGGTATTTAAAATGTTTTCCAGTTCCAGTGTTAAATATTCTTTAGAAATAAAAGTTTGTCGATTTTTGAAAAGGTGTACCTGCATAATTATGCCATTGTCAATATATTAGATGAAAATAGTCTCAGAACGACAGTATTATCGTTTATCGCAATAATTTCTGAGACAATTTATCATCCAGCAAAATTTGTTATCTTGACAGGCCTAACGATAGTCCTGTGGTTGAAACTGGGTAAACTGGTTTCCGGTCTGTAGTAATAGCGTCGGCAGTGGACGTTGAACAAGTTTATTTCCACCTCTTTAACATTGCCAAACATTTATTTGGGCTGTGTGTCTACGAATTGTAGACGTTGAGTCCATAACAAAATAAATAAATAAAATCGGAAGAGGGTCTGTAGATGCATTACTGACTATTGAAATAGTCTTACCACATTTTCTACCATAATAATAAAAGTGTTATCATTATCAGCTGAATGAAAATATAGTGTTTAACTGGAGGAGGAGTTGGGTGGCCATTTTCAACAGCTGCTTAATTTATATTAGTCCATACAATCGGCAGTACTATGTATCAATTATCAAAACATACAGTGCCTGTAGAAAATCATCATACGCTGTCAGAAACTGGAAATTTAAAGTATGTCTTAACTTTTGCAAGCTGTATATACCCCTTTATAACCCTTAACATCAAAGTGATGAAAACATTTACAAAGATTCTGAACCATTATTAAAATTAATTAGTGAAATACCTGGTTTGTATAAGTAATCAGCCCCTTAGAGTAACCATTATAAACTTGCTCAGGTATGACCAGTCACTTCCCAGATTACACACCATGCTGATTACCCCCCCACCTGATATCAATTATAATGGTTTTGATTACTTCATAAGAAAACCGGCTGTTTCATGACGAGTCTATTACTACTAGTGCATGGAAATGCAAAGATGACACCATGGTTGGAAAATGTGCTTTCAAAAGTGCTCCAGGACATAGTTGTGGAAAGGCACAAGTTAGGAGAAGGATACAAAAAGATTTAAAAGGGTTTAACTATCCCTTGGAGTACAGTTCATACTTATTATTATGAAGTGGAAAGCATATGGCACCAGTGGCAGTGCGTGGCAATTTTTACAGAGGAAGCCAGTGAGCTTAGTATGGAAATCATATTTATATTGCCTTACATAGGCGCCAATTTATGTTTTCCTCCGTGGGTGCTCACGGGCGTGCACGCACTTTAAATAATAAGTCAAAAAATGTTTGCATTTCAGAAATCAGAACCTTAGGAAATGGCAGTGGCCGACACGAGCACACACGCCTATTAACTTGATAATAAAGCCGGCTATCTTTCAACTCCGGACAGCGACACTTCTCACAAATACAGATAGGATTGGAGATTAAAAGTTTAACTGACATGTAACTGCGATCAGCTTCGTGAGAAATTAATAATCAATGCCACCGCTCCACTTAGCAACAACTGCAATGTTTAATTTTAAATGAATGTAGCCTACTGGCAGTCTCGAGCTCTGCAGTGCTCAAGCTCTGGAGCATGCACCGTATCGGCGGCTATGTTGCCTTATGATAACATAATGACTGTTGAAACGAATTCCTGAAGTCTAAGAGTATAATGATCAATAGACTGATCAGATGCTGAAATTATGTCATTCTGAGTTGTCTTTGACATACATGTAAAATAGTAGCTCATGCTAGGTGCTTTACTACGGTGTTATCAAACTCGGTGAAAGCTTGCACTACACTAGCTAGCACCACAAAGTTCCACTTTTTGCCAGAGCTGCTAGCTGACTGTTTATGTAGCTGATGACTTGTTGTGTGTCTGAGGCATATGATTGGTGAGAAGCCAGGTTCAACTTGGCCTCCCTTGTTTTTTTCTTTACGATGAATTGACCATTCAATGTCGAGCTCGGTCAAACCTAGCCTCACTCGGATTGGCTGAAAATGTTTTTTTTTTTTCTCCAGGACAAGCTGGCCTCCCTTGGAAAAAAAGATTAACATTAGAGCGTTTCTAGCATTTAACTGGATTACTGCCCACTAGACAGAGCACAGACAGGACTGCACCACCCACGCAGTGGCAGAGGGGCGCTGTTTCGCTCTAACAGCTATAGAAGAAAATTATGATGGAATGTTTTGATAAGGGAAATTGCAAAATCAGTAAAAAAACAACTGTAAATTTATAATTCCTAAGGTGAATTTATTTTATATTTTAAATTATGTTTTATATTTTTATGAGGAGGCCAGGCTTCCTTTGGCCTCCTAGAGAAACCGCCACTGTATGGCACCACCAACACCTTGAATAGATCTGGCCGTCCCTCCAAACTGGATGCCCGAGCCAGGAGGACATTGTTCAGGGAAGCTACTAAGAGACCAGTGAAGAGTTTTGGTGCTGCTTTAACTAGTCTTTTTGTAACGTTAAAGTGGAGCCCAACCGCACAATATATTCCAGACTACCTATCTATCGTTCTACCACAGCTGCAGTTAAGTGCTTTAGGAAACACTGGTCTATTAACAATAATCGTCTGTCTGTGTGTGATCTGATTTAGGAATTGAGTGGACTTGGAAGTAGAAAAGCTTTGCTGGCAGAGTGAGTATATATGCTTATTCATTTTATAAAAAAAAAATTCTTCATCTACAATTCATGCAGCAACTTTCACAATGAAGTCTCAAGTTTAACAATGAAGTCTCAAGTTTAACAATGCATCCATCTTTGTTTTAATTTTGCATTAAGGTGCATAGAGGACCGTTACAAAGCCATATGCCATGCAGCTCGCACACGCTCAATTCTCTCCCTTGGGTTGGCTTGTTACCAGAAACTTGAAAGCAAGGTATTTGTATTCAATGCATGGTTGAGAGAGTAAAGCATGATATTTGGCAAAAGACCAGGCTAATAAACAATGCCCCATCTCTGTCCAGGATGATACTTACCTTGTGCAAGTTTACAACCTGACCTTGCTCTGCAGCGAGGAGTATATCATAGAACCTCAGTCTGTGCAATTCCTGGTGCAACATGGGTTTGACTTCAACAAACAATATGCTGAAGGTGTGCCCTATCATAAGGGCAATGACAAGGTAAGAATATAATATTGATAGGATCATCCTTAATCAATCCTAAGTAAGACGATCTACATTAATAAAAAAATATTTTTGTGGCTATTCCTTACTGTTATGTTTTGCAGCAAATGTTGAGGATTTGGTTTTGTTTCTTTTTTATTATTCAGGGAGATTGTACCCATGGAATGAACATGCGAAAGCTGTTTGTGGAACTCCTGCGGGCACGAAAGCCTTTAGTGCTGCACAATGGTTTGATCGACATGGTGTTCTTGTATCAATGCTTCTATGCCCAACTACCAGATAAACTTGGCACTTTCACTGCTGACTTGTCCCAGATGTTCCCAGCAGGGATCTATGACACCAAGTATGCAACAGAGTATGAGCTGCGCTTTGATGCCTCCTACCTGGAGTATGCCTACAAGAAGTGGTTAGTAAAGAAAAATATATATAAACTCATCAAAGAAAAGAAACGTCCCGGGTCCGCTCGGTATAGTGGGCTAAGTCGCTGCATTGCAGGACAGTCTACATCATGATAGTCAGGGGTTCGTGGATTTGGGTTAGATAAATCAGACTATCTATCCTGCCACGTTGCTCCCCAGCGACTCCTTGTGTCCAGATCGGGCGCTTGTAAATTAAATCCTGGAGGTATAGATGATGAATGTAATCATCCTGTACATGATCCGACTAAAGGCTTCCGTGTTGGATGAACAGTGCGAAAAGAATCGGCGGCTCAGGCGACATGTGGTTGGATGAACCATGTGCGCGCCCCCTCGTCACTCCACAGATCTGTCCAAGGAGTTGCGGAGCTGCCGACAAGGCAGGGTTAGTGGGAATTGGGAAGAAAGGAAAATGTGGAAGAAAAAGAGAAACTTCCCTTATTCAGCACACTGTATTTATAGATAATTTTGAAAGAGCTAAATAACTATAGATCTTCATTGTAAAGGGTTTAAACAATGTTTTCCATGCTTATTCAATGACCCCAAAAGAAAACTGAAACTACACCTGTGGAAATGTCATTAAGAAACCAACAGCTTACAGACGGTAGGCAATTGTCAAAGTTATAAAAAAACGAGGACACTAAAGAGACCTTTCTACTCACTCTGAAAACCACCAAAATAAAGATGCCCAGGGTCCCTGCTCACCTGTGTGAACCTGCCTTTAGGCATGCTGCAAGGAGGCATGAGGACTGCAGACAGGGCCACGGCAATAAATTGCAATGTCAGTACTTTGAGACACCTTAGACAGCGCTAGAGGGAGACAGGAAGGACAGCTAATCGTCCTCGCAGTGGCAGGCCATGTTTAACAACACCTGCACGGGATCAGTACATCCGGAAACCACAACTGCGGGACAAGTACAGGATGGCAACAGCAACTGTCGAAGTTACCCCAGAAACACACAATCCCTCCATCAGTGCTTAGACTGTCCGCAATAAGCTGAGAGAGGCTGGACTGAGGGCCTGAAGGCCTGCTGTAAGGCAGCTCCTCACCAGAAATCAACATTGCTTATGGGCACACACCCACCTTTGCTGGACCAGACAGGACTAGCAAAAACTGCTCTTCACTGACTAGTCGTGGTTTTGTTTTACCAGGGGTGATTGTTGGACTACGTTTATCAAAGGAATGAGTGTTTCACCGATACCTGTACTCTGGAGCAGGATCGATTTGGAGGTGGAGGGTCTGTCATGGTCTGGGGCGGTGTGTCACAACATCATCGGACTGAAGATGTTGTCATGCAGGCAATCTCAATGCTGTGCGTTACAGGGAAGACATCCTCGTCCCTCATGATTCCTGTCCAGCAGGCTCATCCTGACATGACCCTCCAGCTTGACAATGCCCCCAGCCATACTGCTTGTTCTGTCCGTGATTTCTTCAAGACAGGAATTGTGCCAGTCAGTGTTCTGTCACAGCCAGCAAAGGGCCCAGATCTCAAACCCATTGAGCACGTCTTGGACCTGTTGGATCGGAGGGTGAGGGCTATTCACCCCAGAAATGTCCAGGAACTTGCATCTGCCTTGGTGGAAGTGTGGGGTAACATCTCACAGCCAGAACTGACATATCATCTCACAGCCAGAACTGTACCAAACAGTTAATTATACTGTGCCTAATGTTTCTTTGAGAATTGAGTAAAGCTGACAACAAACAAACCTGCTTAGTAAGCAGCAGCTTTAAATGTTTTATAATGTAGGGTTTTATGAACTTATTTCCAGGACAGCAGGAAGCATAGGCTAGGGAGGCGGGTAAGTAAGGGGAGGTGGAGAGGAAGATGAGCTCACCCCCCGGTCAGGGACGTTTGATCTGGAGCACGTGTGGAGCCGGACGTAGATCGCTACACCAAACTCCACACGTGCTGTAATTTTCAATTGATTCATCAAATATGGATGAAAACACTTAATGTTTAGAATAGAGTGCCAAAATAAATGGTGTCACTGTTCAAATACTGGAGTTCAACGTTAATCTAGTATAGTAACCACTGGTAAGAGCTGTGCTAGTATACCAGTACTGTTTTCTACTAAACTCTTTATGACACTACCAGATTTAAAGGTCACTATTTTTAAAATGTTCTTTTTTTGCCTCAGCAAATTAGACAACAGCAAGTCGATGGCAGCTAGTGACAGTGGACGCCATCTGTTCCTGGAGTTCTGCAAGTATTCAGGCCATCTGTCCAGCTATGTGGACTACAGGCCATGCCTGACCGGGCCCAACCCAGAGGGACCACTCAATGTCTGCCAGCAATTCTCTGTAAGGAGTAGGACCTGACTTCTCGTAAACCAGGTTCTGTTATGAAGGATCGCTACCATGTTTTCCAGGCTGATGATAAGCACTGTGGCAACTTCATGGTCTGCTTATGTTCAGGAGTCATTGGACGTTTGACTATTTACACGTTTTTCCGTATTTTCTAGGCTTACGGTTGGTGCCCTAATGGCCAGCAGTGTCCCATGTCACATGACACTGACCTCATCATCCTGAATGACGAGAAAAACAAAGAGAAGAAGAAGAAAAACAGGAGGAAACGAAAGAACACCCCTGGGGGGAAAGACCAATTTGAAGGTGCCCCGGAGAACAAGCTGCCTCGTATTGATTTGGACCCGAGCCACCCGCACACAGACGCCACGCCTCCCGCTGTCGCAGAGCTGCCTGATGCGACTCCGCCACAGGGCTCAGGGAGCGATGACAAAATAAAGACGGAGCAGGTGGCGGAACGAAACGCGGATACTGAAGTGCAGGCTGTGTCAGCAGAGGTGGAAATGAAGGCGAACGAAGAAGTCAAAGGAAATGGAGTGTCAGAACCACAGGATCAGGCCACAACCGAGTCAGCCAAGAAAGAAGAGTCTAAGAGAAAGAAGTTGGAGGGTGGTAGCCACCGAGCAGGCTTTGATGCCTATATGACCGGGTACATCTTCTCCTATGCCGCCACTCTGGCAGGGAAGGTAGGTGAACCACAGTGCTCTGAGACTTGGCTCCCTGAGTGTCTGAACAAGGTCTACCTGAGTGGCAAGTCTGTCCCACTGCATATTGTGAAGAGCACCTTCTTCAAACCCTCCAAGGCTCAAATGCACAAGATGAACACTGTGTGGGGTAAGCAGTCCTCTAGCAGTGAGGCTAGCAAAGTAGAGGCCACTGTGTGAATTAAACATTCAATTTAGCCCAGTGTATTATTATTATTTTTTTTAACGTAATGACGGAACAGTAGGAAGCAGAGGGAGATAGGTATATAAGGGGAGACCGAGACGAAGGGCAGAAGCTGAGTTGGGTCTCGAACCGCTGTCGCCAGAGTCTGGACCTTCGACTACTACACCAACTCCAGCATGAGCCCAGTGTATTTTGTTGATGAAATATGTTACAGTAGATATGCTTTACCACACATTTACGGTCACACAAATTTTGTGAATGTTTTACATTATTGTTTTAATAAAGACTTCTTTGGTAATAAGACAAACATAGTCTATGTGTTCTGACTAAACATTATTGGTTTGGCTAGAAATGTATTGTAGAAGCCAAGAGGGATCACAAGTAAGCATGTTAATTGTTTATTTGAAAACAGTTGGGGGGTACAGTGCATGTTCTTATCAACCATGTTTAAAAAAGGTCAAATATTATCCAGATTTTGGGGAATGCAAACAAATTCTAAACTTTGAGCTGAAGTTGAAATACATTTTTACATGAACATATGCCTTTATAGAACAGCTCAAACTGTGGGCAAGCTACCAGGAAATTAAGACACATTTTGGCGAATGTCTAAATATTTACTATGCTTCATCTACAAATACTCTTATGCAAATTCTGTAGACAAGTTAAGACATAAAATAGATCTTCCTTACAAAACAATATCCTGATGCATGCAGTTAGTAGTGACAGAAAGTTAATGTGTTCCTTTCAAGTGCAATGTCCTAGAAACTGACTGGAGTATTTCAGTGGTCCAGAATAGGTGCCCACACAGTCTTGAACCAGTTTCTGAAATTGGTAGATCCAACCATGAATAATGGTGCTGCTTTTACAGGTCATATCCAGCAACCATTCAGACAAGGTGAATCACATTCCAAACCTGCCCATAATCTATACTCACAACAAATTCAACAAACAGTTGTTCAGAGAGCATTCATTGTTGATGACAAGAGTAGGGATAATGGATAAATATGTGATTATGAAACTGGTGTCTAAACTCATTTCTGTGTCATCTGAAATAAACAATCATTAAGAGCACACCAATACACCCAGTGTTTTAGGTTGTATTGTTAAAGGTGGCCGCAAACCATCACATTTCCATTGCTTGTAGATGTATTTGATTTCAAAGCAAATAAAGTCTGAATTCTGACAGTCACTTAAATGTAAAGTCATGAGACTTCTGCATTCTGGTAAACCATGTTTATTTCATAGCACTTTCTCTACACATGTTATACTGACTTTGGGCAGACACCAGTACAGTAATACAACCAGCGACAGATGAAGGCCAGGGTCTGTATGTTTGGAAAGAAGGCAGCTATTTTGAGCCATTCTCTCTTAGGATATGGTGTTTTATTTTGTTTACATCATATCGTACTCATCACCTATACACGCATTTCCCCATGCGGCAAAACAATCACAATAAAACGACTGAACATCAAGGAGAAGGCATCGATTTAAAACCAGCATGGACACAAAACATCAAGGAATTATAAGACCCCGGTTTAGGGACACTTAGGGTGTTTGCTTAAGAAACAAAATATACATATTTCCATTGACACATAAAAACAATCTTTATAAAATCTCTGCAGAGTGTGGGTTAGCATGATGGTCAACACATATCAGCATTACTTCACTATCTGAAGTGTCTGTTGAAAAACGTTAAACTCCCTTTTCTCCAGGACCTGTTTTAGGCCTAAATGTCACACCGGGATGGCAGGCCTGTGGAGCCGTGTGGGGTGCTACAGGGCGTCAATACGATGGGACACAAAAGGTCCCGGTCTGCGGAGGGGCAGAGAGTGACTGTAAGACGGGGGTGGTGTTGCATTCCCGCCTGGTCCTCTGCCTCCATCTCCTCCAACACAGACACCACGCAGTCCTCCAGTAGACTTCTGTTCTGGCCCTGCATCGGGCAATGGGAGCGTTGGTCCAGGTCATCCTCTTGACTCCCGTGGCTGCTAGAGCAGTCCATAGCCTCTACACTGTCCCTGGGCATGGCAGAGAGAGACCCGCTCTCATCTGCTCTGTCCTCTGTATCCACTGGGTGTTCTCTTCCTCCATGGTAAGGTGGGATCTCAATCACAGCGTACTTCCTGGCCCAGGAGCTGAGCACCTTCTGCCTGACCTCTTGGCCCAGCTGGGCCGGGTCACACTTGGACACTGTGGCAGAGAGGGGGCAAGAGGCAGGGGGGCAGAAGCTGTCGGCGAGGGCCAGCTGGGGGGAGGCGGGCAGGGAACGGCACTGCCTGCCGGTGAACCAAGTCTCCTGCCACATGCCCGGGTGGACGGGTGCTCCGGAATGAGTTCCCGAGGAGAACATGCTGTCGTGGGGGGAGTGCAGGTCGAACATCAGGGAGAACACTGACTTGCTGGGAACGTCGAAGAACTTGATCTTGCCTCCGCACAGGTCCTCGCGGGCATTGAAGGGGTTGATCTTGCGGGTCCCCGGGGCGGCCCTGGGACTCGGGTTGTAATAGGGGTCTTGGACGTTGACCTTGCGTCCGGGCTTGCGTGAGAAGATGTCTGATTGGCTGCGGGAGAGCCAGATGTTTCGACGAGGTCGTGGCGATTTTGGAGGAATCTTGTCGGCCTGCAGTCCTAATGAGTTTATCCTCTTAATACCCTGGACCTTATCTCCAGGACCTGGGGGGGAGAACAAATGTCAAATCTCTACTGCAGTAGTCCTCAACCCTCTCCTCTGGGACCCCCAGACAGGCCATGTTTTTGTTTTACGCCTGAATGGCACACCTGATTTAATTAATCAAATGCTTAATGTGTAGTTGATTAATTTAATCAGTTGTGTAATTTTAGGGTTAAAATAAAAACATGGCCTTTCTTAGAGGAGAGGTGTAATGGTTCCCAACCAACACAATTGTTTTCAACAGTTACTGACCAATGTAACCACCAGGGGGCATTACATCTAAACATTTACAGTACAGGCATGAGAAGCTCAGTCAGACCAATTCCAAAAACTGAAACTGCACTGGTCGTAAAATATGCAAATAGCCTGTACGATATGAAATAGAAGTGCTAAATTGGACTTGGCCCTCAGAGATGTAGATGAGAAAAAGTTAACATTGTGTGGCCAGGAAGGAAAGCTGGTGAAACTGAAGCTCAGCCCAGGGCCTGTATCCACAAAGCAGCTCAGAAATAGTCCTCTGAATCCAGTTAAAACCTGTTCAAAGACTAATAACTCCCAGCTCAGAGTAGGTTTAACCATTAAGGAAGAAATGGTCCTCAGTTTGCAAATGAACAACAATATCATCAAAAAATGATATTTTTTTATATTCGATAATGTTATCTACATTCATTTATCTCTAAACATTTCTCATTGTGCTCCACCTTGTAATATTCTTTAACGTATGTAAAGTACTGTTGAAATAGAAAATGTTCCTCATTTATAATTTCCCCACATAGATTTTACCTTTGAAAATGTAGTTTACATAATACAAACTGAAATATAGACACTTCAGACCTTTATTTTGAAGGAAACATTAAAATTAAAAGTCTTATTGTTTCAGCAACAATGACTTGGTCCCAGCTCTGCAAAGTAGGGTCCTTAAAGACATGGTCAGACGACATCAGTGTCTGACCTGAATGGGCACAAATTCCCGCAGATACCCCCAAAATCTTGCGGAAGGCTTTCCCAGAAGAGGGAGGGGCCAACTCCATATTAACACCAATGGCTTTGGAATGGGATGTCCAACAATTGATATGGGTGTGATGGTCAGGTGTCCACATAATTTTAGCTATATAATATATTTCCAGGTTTGTCTCATTTGACAGAAGTTTTTCATGTACAATTTCTATTCCTCCATATGAGGAAGAATTTCTATAGTTTCATCACTAAACCTATTGTTTAGTCTTTGATGGTTTCTGAAAAATTTACTGATATTTTCCATCCAAGTCAGTGTGAACAAATGTTGGTTTCCTTCCACGTTCTGTTTTTGTGTCACTGAATCTGATAAAAGGGTTGTGTCATTCCTAAATATTAGGCAACCTAATGCTGCAAGCAGACACTAGATAATAAATGTTTTGTAAAGTGGGACACTTTGGACTAGGGCTTGTGTAGGAAAGGACATCCATGGCTCCTTACTGGACCTATTTAGAGTAGATCTGGGCATCCCCAATGGAACACTAGTCTGTATATAAAGTAGTATACAGGACTTCACTCTAAAGTGAAGAGGGGGCCATTTTGGAAGCAGCCCTGCTGGATATGCAACACGGGCAGATTACAATGTGGAGAAGCTACTGGCAGACCAACAGCTACTTGGTTTACAGCTTCTTCCTGGTTCCAAGAAACCATTGGTCGGCACTTTACAGTCATTCCATGGAAACTGGGTGTCATGTTGAGCGTGGCTACATGCTAACATGGTCAGGGCCCCGGGGGAGTCGCCGCTAGCAACAACAACGTGAGCCCAGCTTTTACCAAAGTATTTGGCCAAACATTTTCTCTCCACCTTTCATCATTTGGGAACTAAGGGTGATTATTAGAGTGCCTAAATATTGGTGCTCTTACTGACAACTTTGGGTTTCAAAGATGGGTGCAAATTACGGCGTCTGACCGAGTTGAGAACAATTGTTCACCTTTACACAATTTAATATAACCTCCTACAAACTGCATTTTTAAAAGTTCATAATATTGCCAAAGATATATTACAATATTAATGTTTAAAAATATGTACAGTTGCGTTCAAAATAATAGCAGTCCAACTCCAACATCACTAACCGGATCAATTACTGTTTTTGGTAGAAATCATATTTCGACATGGCTAATGACTTACTAGTAGGTGCAGAGTAATAAAAAACCAACAGACCCAACAGTCATGACATGCATGCTGCTAATTCTATGTAATTGAGTGATTCATTGAAATGGGCGTGTTCAAAATAATAGCAGTGTGGAGTTCAGGTAGTTAGGTCATTCATTCTGTGAAAAACAGGTCTCAAACAGGTGGCCCTTATTCAAGGACGAAGGCAGCAAATGTTGTACATGCTGGTTAAAGTGCATTTCTCTCTGAAATTCTGAGTAAAAGAGTGCTGAAGAGGTTACAATTTGCCAAAGAACACATTGACTGGCCTGAAGAGAAATGGCACAACATTTTGTGGACAGGTGAAAACAAGATTGTTCTCATTGGGTCTAGGGGACGCAGACAGTTTGTCAGATGACCCCCAAACACTAAATTCAAGCCACAGTACACTGTGAAAACAGTGAAGCATGGTGGCGCAAGCATCATGACATGGGGATGTTTTTCATACTATGGTGTCGGGCCTATTTATTGCATACCAGGGATCAGTTTGAATACACCAAAATACTTCAACAGGTCATGTTGCCTTATGCCAAAGAGGAAATGCCCTTGAAATGGGTGTTCCAACAAGACAACGACCCCGAACACACCAGTAAGCGAGCAGCATTTTGGTTCCAGACAACAAGATTAATGTTATGGAGTGGCCAGCCCAATCCCTGGACCTTAATCCAATAGAAAACTTCTCGAGTGACATCAAAAATGCTGTATCTGAGGCAAAACCAAGAAATGCAGAGGAACTGTGGAATGTAGTCCAATCGTCCTGGGCTGGAATACCTGTTCACAGTAGGGCTGGGCAATTTATCGATATTATATCGATATTGTAATATTAGATTGATTTTGGATATCGTATATTGTGATATGACAAAAGTGTTATCTTTTCCTGCGTTTAAAGGCTGGATTACAGTCAAGTGATGTAATTTTCTGAACTTACCAGACTGTTCTAGCTTTTCTATTATTTGCCTTTACCCCACTTAGTTATTATATACACATCAATGATGATTATTTTTCAAAAATCTCATTGTGTAAATATTTCTTTGTAAGCACCAATTGTCAACGCTACAATATCGCTGCAATATCGATATTGAGCTATTTGGTCAACAATATTGTGATATTCCTCCTCACAACTGCCTTCTGCTCTACGACTAGGCAACACTATCACCACAATCAAAACTGCCATAGTTGATCACTTTAATAAGCATTTTGGTATGGCTGGCCATGCATTTCACCGGGCTAACCTCACCCTGGCTATTGGCACAACCTCAGTTGACAGTCCCCTGCCCTCTGCAGTACCATGCCCTAGCCTTCCTAA
>JACXGM010009623.1:0-27327 GCA_016801145.1 Umbra pygmaea | reverse complement strand
ATGAACAGATAACCTACCCAAGAGCATGACTGGTCCACAAGGCTGTGCTGATTGCGTTTGAGGTACAGGTCATGGTGTTTCTCAGATTTAGCTTGAGACCGGTAAGCATTAGCCTCGAAAGTAGTCGTGTCTCCTTCATTGCGTATTTTTATATTTTGAATATATACTTCCACTGCATACTGTAACCCCTTTTGCCTCGATCTTGAGGATATCGCAGAGTTATTGCTCCAAAAAAGGTAACTGACACGCACGGTATACCTTTTCCGTTATGGCAATCTGTTGCACTGGTCGGGTGTTTGACCATTTGTTTGTCGGGCGTAGCAACAATAACTAAGGGGGGCGGGGCTCGGCGAAAGGCTAATTACATCCTGGAACTGCAGAGGGCTACAAAAAACAAAATAGATCAAGCAAAGTTATGAACAGGATTAAAACATTACACTCTAATATAGTATTCCTTCAAGAAACCCATCTAACACAGGAGAAGTGTGTTAAAGTGAGAAGGAGGTAAAAGGGAAAAATTCTGACAGATACTAGCTTTGTTACTTTCTTAGATGAACAGATTAAGTACTACTTTGAAACAAATACAATAGAAACTTCAGAGAGTATCAGATGGGAAGCATTTACGGCCTTTATTAAGGGACAAATAATTAACATTACTAGCTTTGAAGCCAAAGAAGACAAAATCATTAGAAGCAGAAATTAGAAGATGAATACTATCAGTCAGGTTCTCAAGAGGCCCACCAAAGATTACTCCTGTTGAGAACACAATATAATGAAATATCTACAACAAGAGCTTTATCTAGCTTATTACAGCTGAATCAGACGTTTTATGATCAAGGAGAAAAACCTGGCAGAGTGCTGGCTTGGCGTATCAAACAACTCCAGAATGAAAGACTGAACCTCATTACAGAACGATAATGACGATGATATTGTCGACCCTATTGAAATAAATGAAATTTATGAACAGCTATATAGCTCAGAAATAGGTTTCAATACATATGAAATGAATAATTTCCTGGACAACATCCACATTCCCAAGATATCAGAAGTAATTAAGGAAGAACTAGAGAAAGATGTAACTTTAATGGAACTTTCTATAGCTATTGACAGTATTAAAGGAGGGAAAACCCCTGGACCAGATGAAATACCCATTGAGATTTATAAAATGTTCAAGCATAGACTGATGCCAGCACTAATTACTTAGGCCAATTAGTCTTCTAAATGTTGATTTGAAGATTTTGAGTAAGATAATAGCCAGAATACTGGAGAAAATAATTTTGAACATTATTGACAAAGATCAAAATGGCTTTGTACAAGGTAGGCAAGGCTTCCATAATGTTAGGAGAATCCTAAATATATTATTTAACTAAAAAGGAGCAGCAGATACAGCATTACTGTCACTTGACGCTGAAAAAGCTTTTGACAGAGTGGAATGGCTCTATTTATTTGAAATCATTGCACGTTTTGGCTTTGGAGAAAATAAATGGATAAAACTACTTTATACAGAACCATATGCTGAAATCATGACTAACCGTAATATATCCAAAACTATTAACATACGAAGAGGATGTAGACAAGGGGATCCTCTATCCCCCCTGCTGTTCATTATGGCTATAGAACCACTGGCAATAGCAGTAAGAACACACCAAAATATAACAGGCATATCTATTGGACAACAAGACCACCGTCTGGCTCTATTTACAGATGATGTAATAATATTTCTTAAAGATGGAAAAATCCATCCCTGAACTATTAGAACTTCTTGAATGTATTTGGGAAAATCTCAGGATATAAATTAAACAAATCAAAATCTTCAATAATGTTCTTAAATCATTTGGAAAGTAAAAAGCCTCCTAAAATAACCACAGAATTTAAAGTGGTAGATTGCTTTACATATCTAGGCATTCAAATTGTCCCACAAATTAAATATATTGTAGACAGCAATTATGATCCATTACTGCAAGAAATTTCAAAACTTCTGGAAAGGTGGACACCCATACTAATGTCATTGATAGGGAAAATAAGTGTCCTCAAGATAAATATACTTCCCAAATTATTGTATCCGTTTCAAAATCTTCCACTTCCTCCTCCAAGTAACCCAAGTAAAAAAAAAATAGATTTAAATTATACTCCAGTATTATACTTCTAGTATACTTATGGTTAACCATAAGTATGTATTCGATGTATTTAAGTATATTTGAAGTATACTTTCAAAATACACATACCAAAATAATATATTAGAAGTATATTTAGGATAAATAAAATACATTTCAAGTACATTTAAATATACTTTTTTTTTACTTGGGAAACTGTTCAGTCAACTTAAGAGATTGTTTGTTAGATTTTTGTGGAATAACAGACGTCCCCGGACACGACTGTCACTATTGTACTTACCTTATGACAGAGGGGGACTCAAGTGTCCCAACCCTCTCTGGTACTATTGGGCAGCTCAATTAAGAACACTGTTGTTTTATTTCACAGAAAGAGATACTCCTCCCTGGAAAGAAATGGAGGAACTCCAACTAAGTTTGCCCCTCCCAGTATACCTGTACTCAGCAAGATCAAAAACCCTTAAAAATAACACAAAAAACCCTATTGTGAAAAATATGACTATAGTTTGCCATCAAATTAAAAACTGAGAGAAACACCCTCTCTGCCTTCAGCCCGATATGGGGAAATGACTCCTTCCTTCCAGGTAAAATGGACGGGGGATTTAAATCTTGGGCTACTAAGGGGCTATGGAAAATAAGAGACCTTTACAACTCTCAAAAGGTCCTGATGACATTTGGAGAAATGGTTGATAAATTTAACATGCCCCGTAATCATCTTTTTAAATACCTACAGTTGAGAAATTTCATTAGAACTCACCAAAATCAAACATTGTGCATCCCCGAAATGTCTACCATATAAAAATTAATGAACATGAATTGCTTAGGGAAGAGTTTAATATCCAAAATCTACAGATGCCTAGTAGATGAAATTACAGAAACATCTGCAAGACGGCTGGAGGCATGGAGAGAAGATCTACAACAGGCAATCCCAATAGAAAAGTGGGAGGAGGCATGCTCTATAGCACAATCAAGACCCACTAATACTCGCCTGAAATTACTACAATACAACTGGTTGATGCGAACGTATATCACTCCAGAAAAACTTAGATATAACAGTGCTATACCTGATGTTTGTATTAAGTGTGAGAAGGAAAAAAGCAAATTTTTCCACTGTATTTGGCAATGTACAGAAATACAAAATTTCTGGCAAGGAATAAAACTATGTATTCAAAATATTTTTAAGATTCAAATACCCTTATCCCTAAGTTGTTTATATTGGGTCTATACCCAAATAATATGAAGATTAAGAAATACCAATGCACATTTGTAGACTTAAGTGTGTTAATAGCAAAGAGAGTAGTGGAATTCATGGAAAAACACCAGAAGTCCAAGTGTAAGCAGGTGGTTGTCTGAGCTATCTATAACCCTTCCCTTGGAGAAAATTATGTTTGTTTGGGACATGTATGCATTTCTTTGTTTCATTATGAAAACAATAAAAATACCGTTGGTAAAAAAAAATATATATTTTTCTACATAATTCAAAGGTAATTTAAATACTATTTGAAATACTATATTTAAAATATTTTTATTATTTTTATTGTTTAAAACACAAGTAGGCATAAGTGTTATCCATTGTCATTTTATTGAAATCTGTCGATCATTCGTTTGCACCACACTGATCTAAAAAGGAAAAGGTCTCACGTCAACATGCACTTTGATCACATGTTCTCCATTTGTTCTCCATTTATTACAGTAGCATTACTGAGAGTCAAATACCATTTTGTTTTGCAACTATGTTTAACTCCTGTTTATTAATCTGTATCTCTTTAGCAAGGTAAACTTCTTTGTATATTATCCCATATTGGTAATTTTATAAAGAGAAAGTACAGTGCACAATTTTCCAAAACATACATCTCAATTGAAAAACACTGTTTTTTGCAATAACATACCTGCCAACCTGCACACATTTTGCGTACCATTTACACAATTTTAAATCACGCTGGTACGAAATACTATTCGTAAATAAGCAAAAATTGTATTTGCCAGTGTGTAATACAATGTATTATTCATTGTTAATGCTAATATTAATAGTGCTGAGACATTTACAGGATTCGGGCAAAGGGAATAAAACTCATGCACCTGCTTCTCCCGCGGGTGACAGGTCTCTATCTAGTAATCGTGATACAACTGCTGGATTCACTCATGGCAGCTCCACCTCGTCCGTTGACAATGACCCACCACTGATGCGTTAGGAAACTGGTAGGGAAATTGACTAAACTGTTTGCCAATACATGTTTGAAAAGGGGCTACTCAAGCACATAGCTAATCAACACTGTCATAGTTTGCTAGCTTTTCTGCTGACATCTCAAAAAAGGTAGCTACAGTAACTAATGTTAATAATGCAGGAGGGTTACCTACATAGCGCTTGTGCAGCTAACTAACTTCACAGCTTTTAGTTAACTAGCGGTAGAAAGACCTTGCTCATTAAAAAGACACAGATAGCTATAGCTGTGTAGTTGTTAAATGCATAGTCCTATTTAGTGCTTGCACACTTGTGTGATTCATGTGACAGCACGTTATGTACAGCAATATTTCACGTTAGTGCAGCAAGCCTTAGCTGACAGAGGGAGGTGCTGGTGATGTTGGATGAGGAGGCAGACTTACTATTAAATAAAAATATAATTGCAAGATTTACTATAAACTATTTTTAGGGGAAAAAATACGTTTTGGAATATTGCATTGTATGACTTCGACAATCGACTTTTGTGGACTTCACTGGAAAATGGGAAATAAACAAGAGGTATGTACACAAACTTATTTGTTCAAACTTGCTGTGTTCATTATAAGAAATCAGTGCAAATGGATATGGACTAGTAATGACATTTTGAACATGTTTAGTGGCTCAAAGCACGTTTTTTAAGCACTTCCGATATGCAAACAACAGAGCTACATTTTGAAATCACCCGGAATTCTCCTTTAACAAATTTTCTTCGCATTATTCGAAGTGTGACAACACTATCTTTTTTGTTACTGACAGTTGTAATGTTCTGCAAATAGAGGCTCTGAATGACAATATTTTTATTTGGGAGAAATGTTGTCAGTAGTTTATGGTATCAAACAGAAATAAATATCCATTTTACACAAACACATACTCTTTAATTTTTTTACAGAGCTGTATAGTACAATATAAAATAGTCTTATTCAAATCTGTTGCTCATTGAACCCCAGACCAATGTATTTATTTGTATGACTGAGAACACATTTACAGCAATGAACTGGACATAACTAGGGTTAACTTTGCCAGCTCTGGGTTTTGATCCAGAAACCCTCAGCTGATAGCAAAACACACAAACACCTACCTGTGACACCTGTTCCACAGTGGTCTTTAGAGCCTCCATGTCCTGGTGGTACTGCTCCCTGAGGGCCTCCATCTCACGGTCGTGGGTGCCCACCTCTTCTTTCAGTGCCCCCTTCAGGGCTGTCAGCTCCCTCTCCCTATGATGAAGCAACTCCTCCTGGCGCTGGCGCAACAAGGCTGCTTCTGCCAAGTCAGCCTGCAATGACATCACATCCTATCCAAAGAGAAACACAAAGTATGAGAGTAAAAGAGATCATGTGACCAGTGTTCTATACTTCAGTACAGCTGAATGGCTGCCATTCATTACTTTTATTTGAGGGAGGTATTTTTTATTGAATCAACACACCATTAGGAAGCATAGGCTAGAGCAGTGATTCCCAACTCTCTCCTCAGGGACCCCCAGACAGGCCATGTTTTTGTTTTTACCCTGAAATGACAACTGATTAGTCAACTACACATTAAGCCTTTGACTAA
This sequence comes from Umbra pygmaea, assembly GCA_016801145.1. Taxonomy (NCBI): domain Eukaryota; kingdom Metazoa; phylum Chordata; class Actinopteri; order Esociformes; family Umbridae; genus Umbra; species Umbra pygmaea. The sequence continues at coordinate 21,444 of JACXGM010009623.1, read as the reverse complement.
TTTAATCAGGTGTGCCAATTTTAGGGTTAAAAACATGGTCTGTCTGGGGATCCCAGAGGAGAGGGTTGGGAACCACTGGGCTGGAGCAGTAGGTCTGTAGAGGGAAACAAGTCGGACAGACACAGACAGTTGGCATGAGCAAGGGTTCAAACAGCAGTCGCAAGAGGACATGCATGCTCCAGAGTAAAGAGCTTCGACTGTTACACCGAACTCTGACATACACCCACACACGTTTAACAGTGCTACATGTACGTATATGCTAGCATCTTCATACCATCTGCAGTGTGATTGGATCTGTCTGTGGTGTGTGCTCCGAGACTCTCCTCAGGTCTTCCTGAAGCTCAGCCAGCTGGTCCTCTTGTTGACGCACACGGGACTCCACCCGCTCCCTGGCCATCCGCAGTTGAGTCAGCCTGAAAACAGAACAATCAATACTCCAATCAAATCAGCCAACACATTAACATGTCAGTCAATGAACCAATTAATTACTCGGTCAAATTAATGAAGATGCAGGAAGTTAATGAGCTTAAAACTGGATGCTTAAAGGTTTATTCTATAGGTTCTCTAACCTCTGTGTCAACAGAAATAAATAAATACACATAGGGTCATCATTTTCTCTTTTAAACAATACCACATACAAAGAGATTTCATTTCCCGGAGACAGAGAAAGCTGTCATCTCAAGGTATTATTTTAAATTAAATTCTCCTTTGAAAGTCCCTTTTAATCCAGGACAGTATGCACAGGCACCCATGTGTTACCTTTCTTCACTAATTGCTTTTTTTCAACCTGTTTAGATCATCGTCAGTGTTTATTAGTGGGTATCTTTGATATATGTATAAAGAATGGTTGTAATTGACTAGGCCTAATAGGTTCCTCGAAACGGGCCTAAAGTCTCGGAGGAGGAACTTACTCTTCTTGGGCATGCTGGAGTTCAGTCTTGTTGCGTTCTAGTTGTCCTTGAAGCAGGAGGTTATCCTTCTGACTCTGCTCCAACTGCTTCTTAAGGTTCTCATCAGACCCTGTCATCTCCGGAACCTGGCAAAGTAAAGAAGTCATGCAAGTGGATAGATAGATACACACTCACTGGCCACTTCATTAGGTACACTTGTTCAACTGCTTGTTAATACAAATATGCAGGTCAATGATTTTAGGCATGTAAAACATGGTCAAGATGACCTGCTGAAGTTCAAATCAAGCCCAGAATGGGGAAGGCGATTTAAGGGACTATGACCATGGCATGTTTGTTGGTGCCAGACAGGCTGGGCTGGTTTGAGGATACCAGAAGAATGTTCAGAAGAAAAAAAAATCCAGTGCGCAGCAGCTTGGGGGGCAGAAATGTCTTGTTGATGGCAGAGGTCATAGTAGAATGGCCAGACTGGTTCAAGCTGATAGAAAGGCAACAGTAACTCAAACATACACTCATTACACCCAAGGTATGCAGAAGAGCATCTCTAAATCCACAACACGTTGGGCTACATCAGCAGAAGACCACACCGAATGCCACTCTTGTCAGCTAAAAACAGGAAACGGAGGCTACAATTTTAACAGGCCCACTACAATTGGACAATAGATTATTTTTTAAATGTTGCCTGGTCTGATGAGTCTCAAAGTCTGCTGGGACATTTAGATGTTAGGGTCAGAATTTGGCATAAACATGAAAGCATGGATCCATCCTGCCTTGTGTTAATGGTTCAGGGTAGTGGTGGTGTAATGGTGTGGGGGATATATTCTTGGAACACTTTGGGCCTCTTAATACTACCTGAGCATCGTTTGTATGCCACAGCCTATTTGAGTATTGTTGCCGACCATGTAAAATTGCAATTCAAATTATTCCATCCCATAAATCACATTTATTTTCAACATTTACAGACTTTCAGCTGTTTGCAATAAAAAAAATTAAGAAAGCAATTGAAATAGATCAACACAACAAATGCATCAAGCGGTTTCCCCAAATTTAACTGAAAATGCAACTCATTATGACTACTCCAGTCTCAAAATTATTCAACCCCTGAATAGTATCCCTCACAATAGCACGAACATGCAAAATAGGTGTTGTCCCAAGCACACCTGATGCAACTAATCAAGGGCTTCATTAGTTGCACCAGGTGAACTTGAGCTGGAACACATGGAATACCTGAACTGGCCAGGGGTTTGTTGAGTGTCACGTTTGACTGCGTGTAAGAAACATGCAAAAAGAATGGTGCAAATGTTTATGTATTTTTTATATATATTAATTTACCACAGCAATGACAAAAATGTACATAGCTAAATTTTCTTCCCCATACCCTCCCCCTTCCCTCCTCTATATCCACTGCACCCGACTCCCCTACCCCCAAACCCCACAGGAAACATCCATACGAAAACACATCACACGAACATACATGTATATCTAATTTACAATATTAAGATTATTACTAATACTAACTTGGTTTAAGGAAAATCTGTGGGAAGCCTCTGCAAACTATTAAAATATGAGATAAATTACTTCCATTTGTCAGAGAATTTAGAGTGAGATCCCTTCAAGGAGTACTTAATTCTCTCCAATTGCAAAAAAAATAGGACATCAGTTAGCCACTGGGAAGCTAAGGGGGGGCTGACAGGATTTCCACAATAGTAAAATCCTGCATCTAGCTAATAATGTTGTGAAAGCAATAATTTCAGAGTCTTTATTATTTAATAAAGAATGGTGCAAATGTTTAAGAGATCGCCCTTCACAAACAAGGAACAGGTTACAAAAAGGCACTGAATGTTCACAGAGACACCGTTGGAAGCATATGTCACAAGTTAAAATTTAAGGGAACATGGTTACACTACCTAAATGGGGAATAAAAAGAAAGCTATCAGCAGCTGCAACCAAATTTGAGATGGCAGGTTGTGAAAAACCCTTGATTGACTGCAAAAAACCTCCAGCAAGACTTGGTGGCAACAGGCACTGACCCAACCATTGATCCAAAAGCACAAGAAGTCAGTTCCAAAATGCTCAAAAATCATACCAAGAAGCCACAGAGGTTTTGGGATTCTCAACTGTGGAGCGATGAAACAAAAATTTTCACCACAATGGATCAGCATTGTGTCTGGAGGAAGAAGAATGAAGCATATGCTGAAAAGAACACTGCCCACAGTCAAGTATGGTGGTGGCTCAGTGATGCTCTGTCTGCATTGCATCCTCTGGCACAGGAAACCTGCAGCATGTGAAGGCAAGATGGATTCAGAAAATCCAAGGAGAAAACGTCATGCATCTGTGAGGAAGTTAAAGGTTGGGCATCATTGAACCTTCAAACAGGACATTGATCCCAAGTTTTAGTTTAGTTTTATCTTTATTTTGTCAGGCAATTTGACTGAGAACAGCTCTCATTTGCAGCAACAGCCTGCGGAGATGTTGGGAGGAAAGAGCCAATTGAAAGGTAGAGATGATTAGGTTTCTATGATGGTATGACAGCCAGAATGGACATTTTCCAGGACACCAGGGTTAATGCCGCTAAATCTTACGAATAAAGCCATTGGATCTTTAGTGACAACAGGACACTGGTTAAACATCCCATCTGAGATACAGCACAATTACACAGGGCAAATGTCCCAATCAATGCCCTGGGGCATTTGGAATGATGTTTAGACCAGAGAGGAGTGCCCCCTACTGGCCCTTCTACACCAATTCCAGCTGGTTTGTCTCCCATCCAGGGACGGACCAGGCCCAACTCTGCTTAGCTTTAGAAGCAAACCAGCAGTGGAATCCAGGGCACTAAGCTGCTGGCACACCTCACATTCCACCAAGGCTTGTTTGAAATTCTACACTGGCCAGCACAGTCACTTGACTTGAACCCCCCTAGAAAATCTCTGGTGGGATTTCAAGAAAGCAGATGCAGCACGCAAACCCAAGAATATTACTGAAGTGAAATGGAGGCCATTGCTCATGAGGAATGGGCTAAGATTTCTCAGGAACACTGCCAGAAACTGGTGTCTTGCTTTGCATCTCATTTGCAGCAGGTCATAACAGCAAAAGGGTGCTCTATTAAGTACTAAAAAAGCTTGCCATGATGGGGTTGAATAATTTTGAGATGGGAGAAGTCATTTCCATTTGCATTTTCAGTTGGATTTGGGTAAACCAATTGATGTATTCGTTGTGTTGAGCTATTTCAATTTTGTTCAGATTTTTTAATTGTAAACCGTTGAAAGTCTGTACATTTTGACAATAAACCCGATTTTCAATGGGGTTGAACAATTTGTGTTGCAACTGTATATCCCTTTGTGAGTAAAAGTACTTTTCTGAAGTACTCCGAGTTCACAAGTTTTGGGAAGTCCCTACTTAAGACCAAAATGCTCAGGTGACCATGATTGATATTTTCTTTACTCTTTCTATTTGTTTTATAGGTCACTGTTAAGATATTAACTCCATTTACTTGGTCATTTTGTCTTAATTAGGGACTTCCGTAAATTGTCTTAATTGTGTATTTCCGTAAATTGGTTATATTGTCCCTGTATTATTCCTATGTACAGTAAAAAATAAAATGTATATCTTTTTTAATCCACAAAACATCTGGGCTGACACGACAAACGAATGGGAAGTTACATAGTGCAGCTTTAAGTGACATGTTGAATACTTGCTAATTGTAAATTGTTTCATGTTATTGAGATATATACTGGGGGAAATTGTGCACTGTCTTGGTAAAAAGAATGTGATTTGGGAAGTAAGAACCCAGATAGAGATACCTGTGTTATGTTGAGTCTGAAAAACTACAGTTGGTTAGAACTAGTAAATTTCTCATAGTTTTAATTGAACCAGGGCTTTTATAAAAAGTTTGCAAAAGAATGAAAATACTCTGAAGTAGACTAATTTCTTTCAAAATTTGCTAGTTATCCTTGCAAGCTACAACAAACCTAGCTAAGCTGACAGCTTACCGTGAATGTGTTCATCGTTGTCTGAAGGTGTAGCAATATATTATATTTTCATAACAGGCAAGACATTTACTCTGAATAGAATTAGCAATCCAAGTCTACTTTTAATGTAAGGATAAAATACTCAGCCACAAAACAGCTATTCTTTTGTGGTTGATCTACATTTGTTTTAATACCGCAAAGCAATGCACGTGTTAAAGAAATGTTATTCATGCAACACACTGCAAGGTCTGGAACCTAGTCTGGAAAAGGAGTCGCAGAGCACTCTATTGGACTGAATGGAATTTCGGCTCAACAGATATGGTTTTAGGCCTAGAACACCAGTTGCATCTTTGCGTTGCATTAAGGCAACATTAATTAAACAATGCTAAAGTAAAAATGCTTCATGTTGAATCTTGGACATTCCAGCATGACAATGACCCTAACCACAAGAACAAGTTGACCCTCCAGTGGTTACAGCAGAAAAAAAGTGAAGGTTCTGGTGTGGCCATCACACTCTCCTGGCCTTAATATCATGGAGCCACTCTGGGGATATCTCAAACGTGCAGTTCATGCATGACGACCAAAGACTTTGCATGACCTGGAGGCATTTTGCAAAGACGAATGGACAGCAATACCACCTGTAAGAATTCAGGGCTTCATAGAAAACTATTACCCTGGAAATCCAGAGTTCTCGTGAGAGCACAATTTGAATTTGCTCAGCATGTTACTCTGGCACCGAGTAATTCTGCTCATTAACTATGCCCTTGTAGCCGAGCTGCACCAATCACATCGGTGTATCTGAAATAGGCGTGCCAGAGGCGTGTTAAACAGATGACGACACGACAGCTCTGCGACCTCGAAGTCATTAATAAACATTGTAAGATCGCTATGGATTAACACCAGTTGTTTAAAACGACTTGGGCCACTACAATGAACGAGTTAGACTTGGCTTTTTGTCTAAAAGAGGAACAAAAGACGGGGCTCGAATCGTTCCTTTTTTATAAAAGGACATTTTTGCTGTTTTGCGACATGATACGGCAAGAGTTTTATCTACCAGTTAGCTCCGCCATAGGGATAGTGAAAACCCACTGGTGATTGGTCGTAGTGTTATTAAATTGCGTACAGTGAGATTTTCAAATGCACGCTTGGTGCCGCCCCTCGAGTTGAGTTATTTACATTAAGGGTCTGGGTTCGAGTAATCGTTCAGGATTTGGGTCTGGATTTTTCCAGGCTAGAAAACTATTACAAATGACTGCAGGCTGTCATTGCTGCTAAAGTGGGAAATACACCATATTGTAAACTGAGGGTATGCAGACTTTTGAACAGGGGTCATTTCATTATTTTCTTTGTTGCCATGTTTTGTTTTGTTTTATGATCATGTCATTCTTTTATGACCTACTGTAACATATGACTCCAATGAGAAATAAAAAAACATTGATTTGGCTTGCTAACTCTTTTTTCTTAAATAGTACATCTAAACAACACAATACTAATGTGTTATCTTGGTTAGAGTTCAGAAATCATAATTTGGTGGAATAGTAGTAATTGTATAACAATAATTGCTTTTCATGCGTCTTGGCATGCCCTCCACCAGTCTTTCACAATGATGTTTGGTTGACTTTATGCCACTTCTGGTGAACATTCAAGCAGCTATCATGAACTTGATCAGTGTTTTAGCAACCTGCTTATAGCTAAAATTGCATAAAATGTGTTGGTGTGCCTCAATTGCTGGTCACACCAAAGTGTGCCGTCTCAGGTTGGGAACCACTGCTCTAGAGCCGCAGTTCTTACCCAGGGTTCGCAGCCAACAAGGTGGCCTCAAAGTGCTGCCAGGACAGCCTTGAGAGGAGAAAAATAATCCAGATATCACTTAATCATAGCTAAAGAGATTAATAGAAATAATTTTGTAATATTTATGGTCTGAAACGGACAAAGTAAGAACATCTGTGAGTATGTATGTTAGATACTGCCTTGTAACGCACATCCGACCAGTCAAAATGTTACCTACCATCTTTGTGCAATTTCTGTTCAGATTTTAAAAATTTGCACTGCACAACAGTATTGCCCTGGGAAAAAAATAAAATAATGGCCAACCAAAGCGATTGCTGCAGGGCCAGACTATGGTGAACGACTTTAGGATTCTTGGAATCGACCAGTCTGACTCCGGATACTTTCGCCAGTTTGAACGGCAGGCAGGTTATCAAGATGCACATTTTTGGAGCTAAACTGACCAGGAAGCACTTCACCTCAAACAACAATGTATACAGTAAATGTGTCCATAAACATACTTCTTTCACCAAGTGGCATATGGGACAATTGGTGAGTGTTATTACCTTCCAATCACAGCAGTACCTACTGTTCCAAAGTAAAAGATGCAATATATGTATAATATTGTTGTCCAATGCCCGGGCAGTGGGCAACTTACCACTCTCCACCAACATCAAACTTACATCAAACAAAACAATACCTTCAAGAAAAGAAATCACCAGGAATCTGCAAATAAATTAACATAAGCATATACCTTTGGGTAAATGCATTGATTGTCAAGTATATAAATCCAAATATCTCCTAATAATGGGATTCCTTTATATGCTGGGAAAATACCAATACACAGCTCAATTAGGAGACCATTGCAAAATCATTAGTGTCTCTGGTTTTACTATTGATAGGCATGTGTTTGGGTGAAATGTTAATATTTAATTTCATTTTATTTCAACCCACTGAAAAAACTTCTCCCAAATTCTAAATAAAAATATTGTCATTCAGAGCATTTATTTAGAGAAAAATAAAACTAGTCAAAATAACAAACCAGTTCATATACATTTTTAAAAACAATACTAGTGTTTAGTAAATGAAGAGTTCAGACATTATGAATACATTTTTGTGCAATCATAAATTCTGGTCCATATACCCCAGCATAAGCAAAAATGTCAACACACACCGCTTGTGTGTTGATGAGGGAAATGGCCGCCCCACAGAGCAAAACCATGGATACTAATGAACAACAGGAAACCACTAAGGGGGGGCTGCTAACTAACCAATTCACTGCTGGTGCTGGGTTCCCCTCCTGCTCAATTATTAATAGAGCCAATGAATGAGGAGTGCAGGTGCTCTGTTGCCAAGATTACCCAAATGAATGATTCACATTGCTATTGGTTACAATCTTAGTGAGTGTAATATATCTTTTGATTCTATGCATTCCGAGCAGCACATATACACACACACATTCATAAATTGTCAAGTGCAAACGAAATAAGAAATGAGTGAATAGAATCCTTTACCAGTAGGCAGACTGATGCATTCAAATATTTCGAGAGAACATGGGCCTATTCAAAAGACGCTGCTCACAGGTTACAGAATATGCAGATGATAAAATCACTTTTTGGGGACTTAGTCACACTGAAAGACTGCAGATCTGAATGATGTCTTTCAAACACACTCTAGCACATTAGATCTAATCCCCACATGTCTTGGCTGCAAGGGCGTAGGAACGAGTTTGATTATTGGTGGGGGCCACATTGCCTGTCTGTAACGTTGGGGCCCCCCCGTTCCTACACCGTTGCTTGGCAGTCAAAATGGAGCTCTTGGAGACAACTACAGTTAAACAAATCCTCTCATATACTGTAGGGGAAAAACCAATACGTGTAAGCTATCCTATATACATGCAAAGCTCAAACACACATTTACAAACACAGCTTTTAATAAAATAGGTTGTTGAGGAGTAATTCTGTATAATCATCTTATAAAACAGTTTAAAGCACTTCTGGAATGTTATAACAAGATATATAGCGAAGACTGATTATTTCTAACACTGAGTCTTGTTGGCCACTGTATATTTGAGGCCTAAGAGTGAGTCAGCTCTTTGTAAGCGGGTAGTCAAGGCAATCTTTGTTGTGCTCATGAGTTAAGGAAAAAGGTGAGCTTAACATGGAGGATGGCTTATAGTCAAACAAGGAAATGGTGTAATAAAACAAAACATTTTCTGTAGGATACACACATAACTGTGTAGGGGGCGAGGTTAATTTATTGAAATAACATTTCCTTTTTTTCCATACATCACTATAAAATGCGGCCCTTCACTTGGTTTCAAAGCTCAATGTGGCCCTCAAGCAAAAACAGTTGCCCACCCCTGCTATAAGTCATACTTCTAGGGAGGAAGAAGTGGTATCTAAGGAAAAACCAAGTGTGTAGGGAAACTGTTGACTAATGTTGAAGGCCATGGATCTGATCAGATTAGAAGGTGCCGGAGGTGTCTCCTTGATATTACTCAAAGGTGCTAAAAAAATCTTATCTTGATGTGATGCTTAAGACCCCAGGGCTATTTAAACCAAGAGAAAGTAGTATATTGGGGCATTTGTTCATGACTTGTAAGCTGCATGCTGAGGTTCTGTGAACCCTGTCTAAGATGAGAACTTGATTAAAGCTGAAACTTCAACTACTACAAGACACTGGCTACAATTTCAACCAAGATATTTTCCTGCAAATACCCATCTTTTACTAGGTCAAATTTACTTAGGGAAAAACAACATTGGCATAGAAAGTCTGAATATTACAAAGATGATGGCCATACCGTAACAGTGTGGATCATCTTGTAGGCAAGGTTGTCCTTCCGTTTCACTGACAGACTCTCGCTGGTCCTGATACAGGAGGGTTTAAAATGACAATTTGTGCTTTAGCTATAAATAGAATATCAATGAAGGAAACTAGTCTGTGGTTGTAAAAATGCTTAAAATGTTAAGTTTTATGAAAGTAAAACAGTGACAAGTTTTGTAGTTTGCAAGCGTGTAATCATTTTTGTAGCTGTAAAAAAGGTTAGTATCCTTATAAAAACTATTTGCAAGTGTATATTCAGTTTTGTAGTTGTAAAAAGAATGTGCAAACAGATTGAAATGCTCATTAGTGACACTTGCAGATTTCAAATACGTACACACTTTCCTATTTCTGCATGCAGGTTTCCATTTAAGCACACTCAGATGTTTGTCACTAATATTTCGCCAAAGCAGTGTGAAAATGATTTGTACTTGTAAATCATAGTCTGTGGTGGTTCATTTCGCTTCATTTGCAAGCGGTGAGAGGGATCTGATTGGCCGGGCAACCTTTTTTCTGACCAAAGAGTAAGCAGCGATACACCAGGCGAAGGTTTAACCATACTTATTCACAGTACTGTAACAAAATTAATACGTTAAACATGAAACGTACGAGTGAAATTAGACGAATGTACAAACAATGTTACACTTACGGATTCATATTTTTGTGTTGTTCAAGTCTAGTTTTACAATTCTCCAACAATAGTATTCAGGGATGACAAAGATTTTACAAAATATTTTTCTATTTAAAATGTAACAAAACTAATGTGGAAATCATTTACAATGTAGACTAGCAGCTGTAGAATTCAGCGCAGCACTGGTCTCCCTTATTATGGCACCACACGTGTAAACAGTAGGGTTGGGTACCGAAACCCGGTTCCACGCAACCGGTAGGAATCGGACCGGATTAGAACGCAAATTACGGTTCCTCATTTTGGGTCCATTTAATGTGTCAACTGAAATATTTTCCCTCTGATGCTCCGAAACAGACGTTAAAAAAAATTACACTTTCTCTGTAGTCTAACGGTAACTAGCGACGGTAAACGTAGGCTACTTTTAAAATGCCATATTTTCCCGAATTTCATCCCGGAGTTTGCGAGTTCAAATCCAGATGTAAGCTTTGTGTGTGTTTTGTTCTCCATTCCCACGTGATGCAAATGTGTTGCACATTAGTTATTTTCTTTAGTAATGTTAACCCTAATCCAAACCTTAACTGTGAACGTTAGTATAATTTTGAACGCTATGGAATGAATGTGTGGAATGTTCTTGCATGAACCAGCAAAATGAAACGTGCAGGTGCAACGTAACCAGGGTGGGAAATTAACACCCAACACTCGCCAAATGCGGGTAGATTTTCACATTGGCGGGTAACTTTTCCCAATCGACCAGCTACTCTGGCGGGTGAATTGTACAACATATGATACGTTTGTTTGTTTTTTATTTGGCTACTTTAAACATGACTTGTTTCGGATTGGAGATAAACGCGTTGGACAGAAATGCGGAAGCTTACTCCTTAACAAAGACCGATGCACTTCTGTCGAGGTGCATATTTGATTGTTTTTCGCGGAGCTAGTCTATGAGAACTCAGCCTTATGATCTGCGGTACCATAAACATAGTGCGGCATAAAAGAAAAACAAATCAATTTAGTTTTCAGTATTAAGCCCGAGTAGGCTAGATTAAGTCAATATAGAAATTATCATGGACAAAACGTGTATATTTACAGATATAGGGAAGTTGATGTGAATATGATATGATTTTATGTTATCGAAAAAAGAAAATCACACAAACAGCGCGGAATGCTAAACGCTTATTGGATGATTCAGCTGTCATTAAAATCACTCGTTTAGTCTGCGATAAATGATTGGATTCTGATAAACGCCGTTTTACCAGAGACATTTACATGTGCAAATTCCAACTTCTCAACTGTAACTTAGTTTATTAACAATGTTGTATTATGTTTCGTATCATTATTGAAGAAACACTTGCAACTTTGATGGGGGTCAGATGGCTCAGTGGTTAGGGAGTCGGACTAGCAGTCAGAAGGTTGCTGGTTAGATTCCCTGCTGTGCCAAATGTTGTTGTCTTTGGGCAAGGCACTTCAACCTAAATTGCTCCAGGAAGAATGCCCCTGTGCTTAATATACTGTAAATCACATTTAGCTTAATGTCTGCTAAATGACTAAATTGTAAATGTAGTGTTCCTGTAGTTACTGTAAATCACTCTGAATAACAGTGTCTGCTAAATGACTTAAATGTAAATGTAAATCATTTAACCAATGCTTCGATATTTTTATTAGTAATCCAAGATGTTTTCCAAACAGATTATTAGAAAATGAATTTACAAACGTGTAAATATTGTGGCGTAAGTCAGGTGTTACAACAGTAAAGTTTTACACCTCTCAAAGTTCAAATTGCCTAATGTTGCATATGTGATTTAAAAGTAGCTGACTAAAATATGGTATTAGGACATACAATTAGCAAATAGATTAGCACAATAGGTCAATTATCTGAAAATGATTCACCTTAGACTTGTCTTCACTAAATGTCCCTTTAGTAATTGACCTATATTAATATGTATTCATAGTGAATTTAATGTATTGAAGCAATATAGAATATAGTAATGTGTTTTCTTTTATGTATTTCAATTTGGGAAAAAGTGGCTGGTAAAAAATTGAAGTGGCTGGTAATATTTCAGCATCCACCAGCCACTGTGGCTGGTAGACAAAAAAGTTAATTTCCCACCCTGAACGTAACAGAAGGAGGAATATAGACTAATAACAAAAGGGAAGCTGAAACTCAAAAACACCCTAAATTTGTTGGCATACAACGTAAATCATGTTGTTTTCAAAATAGCTTCCCGAGAATGTAATTTGGAAGAACTTCTGAGATATACAGTAGCGCAATAGAATAATCAGACATCCCAAGTCTCCCGGATGTCCTGAAAGTCTCCCGCATTGTAATCGTGGCTTTCTAATGCCCGCAAATTATATACAATATCCTAGACATTGATTTTCTTCATCAAACAAAAAAAATCGATGTCCAGGAAATAATTCAGGACCGCGTATCTTACCAGAGAATGCAAACATGATCATCTTTCTGCAAAAAAACTGCAAAAAAGTTTTAAGCTGGTTTAGTTATACTATACAAGTTTGTCAGTTCTTTCTAGCTTGAATGCTTTTGTGTATGACACTGAGCTACTTACCTACCGATTTCAACAGTAGCTAAAAGGTCACTTGAAAAAGTCAATACTGTACAATATTGTAGTAGTACAGTAGTACAATACAGAAAATTCCCATTTGTATGTTCATTTGAATATACATGTACTGTACTTCAGTAAATTCAATGAAGTGTAAACTTATAATTGTAATTCTATAATGCAAATCTACGTTCAAAGATAAAATATCATAATTTATGTAATGCTCACCGTTGTTAGTGCTTTTTAGGTCAGTGTGTTATGAGTGACAATGTGTGCTTTCCAATTGAGCATTGTTGTCAGTGTTCGGGTTGACAAGCTTCTTTTGAGGCATGTATGAGGTGTCTTGATGGTTTGAGTGTGTTTTGAAGGTGTGATTTACTGTTTGGCCAAGATGAATGTTGTTAGTGCACACTGTCTTTAGAGTTTTGATAAGGTGGTTTCAGTATTGACCGATGCAGTTTACCAATTGAAAATAACTGTAATAGTGTAACTGTTATTTATTGTTAAATTATTGTAGTTGTATGTTAGGTGACTTAGGTTTACTTATTATACATTAAAGTACTTAAAAATTTTAATATACGGTATTGTTAAATTTAAGAGCCATTCTTTAATGTCATTTTTCAAGAATCGTTTAGGAATCGTTTCGGAATCAGGATTGTTTTAAAAGTACCGGTTTGTCATCGGAAAAATCGAAACGATACCCAAAACTAGTAAACAGCGCGTTTTTTTTCCTCTGCAGGGCTATTATTTTAATTTCTATTTGTCTGTAACACACACACACACACACACACACACACCACACACTTTCAGAACAAACGTTGTAGTTCATAACGTTAATTAAATATTGCAGATTTAGCACCACAGGACAGCAAGAAGTTGTCTGCAACAAGCATCAGCATGGTTTTTAAAAATTAAAAAAAGGCAGTAAAGAGTTTGTTTTGAATTGGAAATAAAGCCCCAAACCTGTCCCAAATACTTCTTTAAAGCACCTGCCATCTAGCCCCGTTGGGTGGCGTTGAGTACATAAAATAAGCTTCAACTTGAAAACGTGCATTATACCTCCTTTTACCAAATTGCGGTTGTTGAAACTGCTTAAGCTCATTAGATAAGCACTTCTCTCTGGCTGTTTCATCTACATTGTTTTGTGGGTGAAATGAGACTTCCAATATGACAGAGCGTGATATTGTACTTACGAATTTTAAAACTCGACTAATCACCTCTGCCAATCAGAGCCCTCATTTGGTTAACCACTTGCAAATGCAGTGAAGCGTACCACCACAGACTATAAGTACAAATCATTTTGTCACTGTTTTGGAAAAATATAAAAAATGTGTAACTAATGATTGTTTCAATTTGTTTGCACATTCCTTTTACAACTACAAAACTGATTAGCTATATGCTTGCAATTGTTTCTACAAGTACGTAATTTTTTTTACAGCTACAAAAATGATTACACGCTTGTAAATATGTTTCACAAGTATGCACATCTTTTTACAACTACAAAACTTATGTCACTGTTTTACTTTCATAAGATTGCCCAAAAAGCTTGACATTCAAGTTCATATGCTAGTAACTTTCTTTACCCTGCTTTCAGGACATTGTAAACAGCTTGTTTGGTCTGGGCTTCCTCTCGACTGATGACCTCTTCAATTTGACCTTTGCGATCCCTCAGGGGGGCAGGCATCCCCTTTAATGGAGCAAAATGTTACTGGTGAGAAAATTTGTAACATATGACACACACATGCACCTCTTTACTTGAGGGGACCTTCATGTTCCCAATTCCATAACATCAATACCCTTTTATTTTCAGAAATTAGGAAATAATTGTCAGTTTTTACTATCTTTGTAGTTCTGTAGCTTTAGATAATTCACTCACTCACTTATACACAAACATACTTGCATGCACACATGGTTACTTACTTGCTTCTTTGGTGGTATGAAAGGCCGAATCTCCTTTACAGATGACTTTACGTCACTTGGTTTGAGGCCAGGGAGGGCCATCACCTTGGCAACTGAGCCGGAGCTCCTTCCCAGGCTACTGTAAGGAGATGTAGACGATGTTGATGAGGAGGTGGAGAAGGAGAGAAGGGAGGAGGCATAGGGGTTGGGTGTTGGCGAAGGAGAATCCTCAAGACTGACTTGAGCATCCTTGTGAGCATCCAGACTTCTGGATCGCTTGCGTTCGTCAAACCGGAGCCGTTGCTTTGCTATGGAGCGTCCCCTAGTCTGTCCAGTGGGCGTACCACTGTTGAACTTGCTAATTAGCTTGTTGATGGGAGCCAGGGAACTCTTATCAATGTCAGGAACAGGCTCCTCACTGAACAACACTGGAGGAGGGGGTTCTGGGAAGGACAAATCAAGGCCGTTCCTGCTTGGCAACTCACCAAGCCCAAACTCATTCTGTGTGCTTCTTCGGGGACTTATAGGTTTGAGGCCTGCCTCGTTAAATTCTTCCCCATTGACCCAACCTCTCTCCTTCACTTGCACTCCATTGACTGTTTTGGGTCCAGGTTCTGCCGCTTTAGAAACCAGGAAGGGTTCTGCTGCTGTGGGTCGGAGCTCTTCCTTGACCTTTACCCTTACCCTCTCAATCTGTCCTTCCGCCCCCTGGTCACCTTCATGCTCTCCTTGGCTGCCAGCCTGTCCGTCCCCTGGAGGCCTCTTGAAAGGACTCCCAAAGTCATCTCCGCCCTCATCCTCAGGCGTGGACATTGGAGAGCCAACTGTTGTCTGTCCTGTTGAGGCATAAGGGTTCCGAACATTTTCTCCTTCCTTCCCCCGACGCACATTGTAGTACAATTCGCCAGAGCTGGGAGAGTGAGTCTGGGCCTGCTGAGTTTTTAGCTGCACTCCGTATGAGTCTCCCTTCTCCCCATCCTTCAGCACAACATAGGGCTGCCCAGAGATGCCCTGTACCCTCACTGCCACCCCGTATTTGTTGGAGGGGGGAGTTGCTCCACTGCTGCCCCCTTTAGCCTTCTCGGTGTAGCCGCCACCTGTGTCGTGGAGATCTTTAATAAAGCGGATCTGGACGCCATAGTCCAGCGGAGGCTTTCTGTCTGTGGAGAGCGTGGCCATGTTGATCTCTTCTGGACTACGGGAGACCTGGGCAAAGACAGAATATAAATGTATACTTTTCGTCCACACACAAAAAGTGTTTCACAGAAATCACACGTCGCACTGAACAGTCATTTTGTTTTTAAACAGATTCACGTCAGTGACAAACTTTGACAATTTTCCACAAAATCAATTCTGGTATATCCTAACCAAAAAGACAATTTTATTTGTTTTGAGTTTAAATAATGATAAACCCCACATTTGGGTTGAGGACAATCCACCCTCAAAATACAGCAGGCAAACTTCCATTACTCCCAAACTTTGTGCATGGGGGCATTGTAAAGTTGAAACAAGAAAGGACCTTCCCCAAACTGTTGCCACAAAGTTGGAAGGATCATCCTAGATGTAATTGTTGTTTCAGTGTTAAGAATTCCCTTCACTGGAACTCAATGGATTAAGCCAAACCATAAAAGTTCCAAATCATTATTCCTTCTGAACCAAACTTTACAGTTAATACTAAGCATTCTGGCAGTTAGTGTTGTCCTGGCTTTCATTAAACCTAGTTGTCTGTTCACTGTAGTGATTAAATCAGTCCAGAAAACACTTTCACTACTTCAGATTTCAATAGGGGCAAGTTTTCCGACACTCCAGCCAACACACAGCATTGCACATGGTGATCTTAGGCTTTTGTGCTGTTAATCAGCCATGGAAACCCGTTTCAACAAACTCCTGACTAAATGTTTTACTGCTCACGTTGTGTCCAGAGGCAGTTTGAAACTCGGTATTGTGTTGCAACCAAGGACAGGCAGGTTTCAGCCCTCAGCGGTCCCATACCATGAGATGGTCTGGCATACCACTTCACAGACTAATTCTTTAGGACAATCATTATTCACAATGAATTACAACTTTAAACTTTTTTCTATTAACTACTTTTTAAACTATCTATTGTTTACTATTTACAACTGAGCCACGGCTTGGCCGACTTTGTGTCATTCCTCTTGGTCTTGATGTACTTACAGTCAGGTCAATAAATGTTTGGAAATTAAAAGTTAAAATTAGCCATTTCAGCTGCATACCACACTATATTGGAGTACAATAATTTGAAAATTGGGTGGAGTTTAGGAATTACAGCACTTTTTATACATCTATGTGGACAATTGGCTGCTCAGATGTTCCATGACCAGGTGTGTCATTTCCTAATTAGTTAATTTACAATTAAGCAGCTCTAAGGCCTAGGTTTGATTCCAAATGCAAATATCACACTTGAAATCTGTTGCTGGAAAACAAATGTACTGGTGGGCTAAGGAAGACCAGAGATAACTGGTTCATTACAGAAGATAATTTTTCATGGTGAAGAAAAACCCCTTCACAACAGTTGGCCAGATCAAGGATTTTTCAAGTCAATCAAATCAAGTCAACAGTCAAGAGAAGACTTCACCAAATTAAATAGAGAGGGTTTACCACAACCCATTGGCAAACCTAAAAAATTGGAATATCATGTTATTTTAACATATTAAAATCATTGTTTTATTCCATAAAATACTGAAATATTTTCACCTAAACGCTAAATTAATAGTTTGTCATTCAGAGCAATTTGCAAAAAAAATGACAACTGGTCATAATAACAAAAATATGCAGTGTGGTCAGACATCAAACATTGCAAAAAATAAGTCCATATTCATTTTTGACCAAAACAATACTAACATGTTAACATAAGATTTCAGAAATCAATATTTGGCAGAAAAATACATTTTCAACACAGCTTGCATGCGTCTTAGCATACTATCCACCAGTCTTTCACATTGAAGCTGAGTGACTTTACTTACTGGTGCCAAAAAATATATAAAGAAATATTAATAATAATAATAATAAATAAATAATAAAAACACTCAGCTTTCTTTGATGGCTTGTGAAAATCTATATCTTGATCACATTCCAGAGGTTTTCAATGGGGGTAATTCCACTTTTTATCTCAAACCTAAATATAAAAGACCCTGACCAGGGGTTCCCAAACTTTTATGGTTAGTAAAAATAATGACAAGTATCCATATTAATAAATGTTTTTTTACAAAGTGTATCAAGCACAATCATGTAGACACAGCCATAACCTTCCGTAGTACTCGCACTAGTTTGACCCTGCTGTCCCTGATTGAGAGAGTCTGGGTACATTAGGTTGGACTAAATACTGCTGTTTATAGCTGCTCATAGCTATCAAGTCGACAGGCTAATGCAGAAGAATGAGCAGAAACTATTAAACCAAGCAAGACTTGCTTAAACATCTGATTGTGCGGGAGCAGTGCCTCTCATGCATATTTTAGGTCACTTTTGTCATAGGGTGGTGGCTGGCTATAGCGTTATGATCTAGTAGTCATTGGGGCTCATACTCTGGGAAGAAATTGGATCCAGTTTTGCAGTACTTACTGTATGTGCTAATGTACAAATAGGTAAAAGCTAATGAAGAAAAAACAAGAAAATGAAAAGCAATGCAGAAAAGAAAATGTTCTGCAGGCCTGGGTAAGTTGATGGTTCAGAGGGAACGAAATAGAATCCCAGGTGCAGGATTACTCATGCTCTCACTTGAGTCTGGAATATCATTGGTTCACAGCTTGTCTGGTTTCTTCAAGGTGTGGGTCCCTGTGCCTATGGCCATCCTGTTGCTGTTATTGTCATTGTCCAGGATCTTTGTGCTTGTCAGTTTGTGTGCATGGAACATTCTGTAATCTGAACCAAGTATCTACCAATAAAAATAACAAGCAGGGATGTGACAAACTTGAACTTTTAAACAGGCATTTTCATTTTGGTTTTCTGTTACAATCATTAAATTTCATGTGACTTAGGTGTAGTTTTTGTTTCCATCCCATCACAGTGATCTAAGTGGCACTGGTCAAATTCATGTTAGTCTCTCCTCTGGCACTTCTTAATAGATTTGCTAAATGGCTAACCAATTGCAGATGGAATCAAAAATAAAAGCTACAACACAAAACAGGTAAACTTGCAATTTAGCTACAAATCTGAATGGAGTTGAAGGGTAGAAATTAAATTTGCTACTAACAATAAAAAAAATGTTACATTGTGGTATCGGGTAAATACACAGCCTAGCCTCCCTGCTGCTGAGACCAGATGACGTATTTTAAGCCAGTATTAGTGAAATTCTGATATTTAAACTCAGATCAGTGAATCCTTCGTTTTTGTTGTATTTGTAATGATTGGGACCTGTTAGTTGTAGTTTTATAAAGGGGTTCTTTTTTATCCACAAAAAAGTAGGAATTCCATGTGGAATCCCAAACAATAACACAACATGTCTGACATCTGAGTAGGTCACTTGTAAACGCTGTATGATCAGTCTGTATTCCAAATCACATAAAAAAAATATAACATTAAAGCATGTTAATGCAGTGTGAACAAATCTTTATGGTACGTTCAAACCGAACGCGTCTGGAGCGTCTGATTTCCATGTCAAATCAATGTAAATAGGCGTTTACGCGCATCTGGAGGTCCTGCGGAGCGATGGACACGTTTAGCGCGGCGCGATGGATTCGATTACGCCTCGTTCGCGCGTCCAGTTCGCGCAAATGAGGCGAATAGGGGTTCTCGCCGTGAATTTACACGCGTCACCCTGCGTTCACACCTGTTTTTGGGGAAAGCGAAATTGTACGCCTCGCGTCACTCTCCAGCCTAGAACTCGTCGATCTATGGGCGTTTCGTGGGAAATCACTTGAGTATTGGTCTTCCATATAATTGACTTAAATAAAAACACATTTTCATTTGTTTATTTTTGTATGTGTTTCTCATTTCTTAAGAAGCTAAATGGCTATTAATTATGTTCAACGTAGTTTAGCTGGTACACATGGCGTGATGTGTCCTGATTGGTTGACGCTTCATCGCTTCAGCCAAAAAGTTCAACTATTTTCAACTTTTTACACGCCCTCTCGTCGCCTCCTCTGCTTCCCACGCGTCGCTACACGTGCACTGCTCTTGCTCACAGCTTGGCGCCTACCAATTAATCTTGTACCATAGAGAATACATTGAGACTTGTCACCCTGACGCCCACTAAAAATGGCAGGTGTGAACGCAAGGTTACGCGCGAGTCGTTCAATTGGTGCGCAATGTGCATTCACGCGTTTGAAGCCAATTTGCGTCTGACGCCCGAGTCAGAAAAAAATCTGAACTTGTCTGTTCGCGCCGCGTTAACCAATCAGGAGCCTGCTTGCTGCTGTCACATGATGAAGTGACGTTGCTTGTTGCTGACACATGAGGATGTCATGTGATATGATTTGAACTCCAGGATTTACTCAACATTCATTCAACGTGGAGGAACGGCTGATATTGGCAGTGAGCAGTAAATAGTTTGTACATATTGTACATTTTATGTTGTACATTTTTCATTTATTGTTTGGCCTCAATAAATTATTTTGTAGTATGACTAATATGACTGGTGTGGTTGTAATGCACAACAAAGCAAATCTTTTATGACATAACTTGATTTCAATATATGAGACATATTCATTTTGTATTGAATGCTATTCATTCCATATCTAAATCTAGATTACATTAGAATAATAACGTTTCATATAAAGACAAACTATTTTAGTGTATAAGAACATCGTTTCTGTACAGTGTTGTTAGAAAAAATCACAGAACAGATTAATTACTTTTGGAGGCTGGCTCCATTTATCATAAAACCAAAAAAATTACAGATTATTTTACAGTAATAACCTGAACAAAGAAATGGCACATTCGTCTTTGTGGAATGGATGATCGCAAGTAGGATTCAGTCAAAGATCAGACAGGAATGCTGAGCTTTCCAAATTTCACAGGCGAAGGGGAAAAATCTAAAATCTATCTATAATGCCTCTATGTTATACCTAAATCACGTGAAGTAGGTCAAATTATTTTACTATCTCGCTCATCAGGCAGCTCGCTCGGGAGAGCAGGGTAGAAATAGCGCCCGTGTATATGGAAGTGTCCCGCTATGCGAGAGATACGTTTGTGGAGTGAGTATTTGCTTGTCAACAAATGTTCTTTCACATTATAAACTCTTAAATAAGGAATTATATGTTGTATAACAAAAGCCAGCTCCATGGTTTCCAAACATTTATCTGCCAACAAGGAGAATGCCAGCTTTCAATATGATCTCAGTCTGCGAGGTGGCATTCAAATTGTCGAAATAATAATGCAGACTTCTTTTTCCAACTTCACAAGTTGCTCTATGAATACATTCCGAATTAGCAGAGGATGTCAGATTAAAAATATATAATTGATAGAGCCATGCTTTATGAATTTAAAAGTCTGCATTGACAACCTGGATGTGCCCTCTCCCCAGCACTACCAATTAACACCAAAATTACTTATTTGTTTATGTCTCATTGGAGGAAAATGCCTGGCGCCGCCCCTGAGCAGGTGCGCACTCTCCCCTCCCAACACCTTAACTCAGCCTCGAACGAACGAGCGTCTATTTCGCATCAAACACTCGCTTTATTCCCGCGTCCTATTCGCTTTGGACACGCGAATGGATTCAAATTGTCCAAGCATCCAACTAGCCGCGATAGAAGCGAATTTCACGCTCAATTCGCGTTTGGTCTGAACCTAGCATTAAACCGCGACATTGAACTCTACCAGGGCCGTGCACAGACCTTTTGAGGGGCACGTGTCGAAACTGGAAAAAGGGCACCCCCCTCCACACACACACACACACACACACACACACACACACACACACACACACACAC
>JACXGM010009622.1:16282-27427 GCA_016801145.1 Umbra pygmaea | reverse complement strand
GGCAACTGAAAAGAACGTACTGTAGCAATGAAATCACCATATATACTAATTTAAATGAACTTTGTAAAATATATATTATTGAAAAATATATTAAATAAAAAAATATATTAAAGAAGTACAAAAATACATTTCTGATTCTGATTATCTTTGGGCCTGCAGAGAAGGCCTTGCAGGCCCTGACGGCCCACCACTGATTGTGACAGTCTAGCTTGCAGACATGTTCACTTACAAACAGTGGAGTAAAGTTCTGTGACCCTGCATTTGATTCCTGGCTGTTTGGAAGATAATTGAGGTTAAACAGGTAGCAGAGCTTGTTCACATTGCCCTCATTATGCAGATACAATCCAGTATCACCTGAAGATTGGGGTTCTTGCAGCATTTGAAATTGTATGTAGAATAATTGCACATGTCCAAGCAAAGCACACCATTACAATTCACAAGGAGTCTGACCAATGACGTTCAAGTCTGATAATAAAAAGTAGTCCAGTTGATTAAATGTTAAATTTCAGCAGAGTTCACGCTAACGCAGGACTTGGATTCTGTAGATATCAGAAAAATAAATGAAAACGCTGAATATCGTCTTGTGTTCTAAATTCAATTTGCAAGGTCCAGCTTTTTATTGTTAACAGAGTTATCCGAAGACTCCAAATCAAACATGCCATCTACTCTGCATTTCTTTGCAGTGCATTGCGTAGAAAGTTGGGAAAAACTCATTGGGAAAACTGCTCTGACGTCCGGTTCCTGTGAAGGCAGCACGGAGCGGCGCCACAAGATGACTGACACACTGAAGAGTTATGATGCGTAAACAGTCTCCTCAAGTCGTGGCATAAACTACCAGCTTTTAATAATGCAGACCACAGTTTTTTGCAAATAGTTAAAACTTGTATTGTTGTGAATCTTCTGTGTAAACTTGCCTTAAAACAAACGCGCCGCAAGGGCACCTCAACGACCCCTTTGTAAAATAATCATTTCCAGCGCCCCCCATCGTCCTCTGAATATCCCTGGGGAGAAGGGGGTACCGCCCGTTGAGACACACTGGTCTACCCGCGCTGCAAATTCGAGGTCACCGTAATCTTATAAACTGTTGACAGACAAGGAAGGAATATACTATGTGATAAATCTTTTATTTTTGCTAGCTAAATATCACATCCATAAGTGTAAATTCAGGGGCTCTAAACATTTCTTTCCTGCTTTTGAGAGTGAAGTCAATGATTATTTGGTCTCCATTAGCCATTCAAAGAACTGTAAAGCTCTGAAGACTGTGCAAATATTTTCACGCCTCAGGGCCTCATGTGTTAAACTGATCCTGGAACACTCCCAATGGATAGATGCTATTCTGGACTGCCCACCAATTAGCCTTACTGGATGGACATGGTGGATTCCCTGGATTATGATTTATTTATTTTATTTTTTATTTTTTAGTTGTATGTGTTTGTGCAGGGGCGTCTGACTGGGGGTAAAACCAATACTGATTACCAGGGCCCAAGGGGAGAGAGGGCCCTTGAAAATTCTGGAATATATACATATATCAGGGGGGGCCATCAGGACTGCCTATGCAAAGGGCCCAGGATCTTGTGCTACGCCCCTGTGTGTGTGTGTGTGTATGTTTGTAGGTATCTAGCTGCAAATGTATCAATAAATTTAATTTAAAAAAAAACTATTAACATTAATGCTGCTGCCAGTTCTGCTATCATTTACCTTCTTCTACTTCTAGTCCGGGAAAATATCGAAGTCGGTAGCCTCTCCTCAGTTGCGACACCTCTGTTCAGGAGAAGACTGCAACTTGTGTCGTGAGCACCACGCACAAGTATAAATGGTTACGGCGCTCCCATGACATCATTTTAGCGTGTGCCAGGTCGGGAATCTGTAGTATACTGTGCGCATTACGCTCTGGTTTGACCATAGACAGTATGGGTTTGATACATACAAATGGGTTTAATTTCTATAGTTTGACAGCTCTGTCAACGGTACTTCCTCCACCATACGTCACATATTTTTTGGGGGATTCCCCACTGACCTCTCGGTTGCCTTGACACGTCCATGTTTTTGTTTTTGGAATGGGATGTCCTACAAGCACATAAGGATGTGATGGTCAGAGGTGTCCACGTACTTCTGGCTATATAGTAGCATATACACTCGCCTAAAGGATTATTAGGAACACCCATTCAATTTCTCCTTAATGCAATGATCTAATCAACCAATCACATGGCAGTTGCTTCAATGCATTTAGGGGTGTGTTCCTGGTCAAGACAATCTCCTGAACTCCAAACTGAATGTCAGAATGGGAAAGAAAGGTGATTTAAGCAATTTTGAGCATGCATGGTTGTTGGTGCCAGACGGGCCGGTCTGAGTATTTCACAATCTGCTCAGTGACTGGGATTTTCACACACAAACATTTCTAGGGTTTACAAAGAATTGTGTGAAAAGGGAAAAACATCCAGTATGCAGCAGTCCTGTGGGCGAAAATCCCTTGTTGATGCTAGAGGTCAGAGGAGAATGGGCCAACTGCTTCAAGCTGATAGAATGGCAACTTTGACTGAAAAAAACACTCGTTACAACCGAGGTATGCAGCAAAGCATTTGTGAAGCCACAACACGCACAACTTTGAGGCAGATGGGCTACAACAGCAGAAGACCCCACCGGGTACCACTCATCTCCACTACAAATAGGAAAAATAGGCTACAATTTGCAAGAGCATACCAAAATTGGACAGTTGAAGACTGGAAAAAGACTGGAGTCAGAATTTGGCGTAAACAGAATGAAAACATGGATCCATCATGCCTTGTTACCATTGTGCAGGCTAGTGGTGGTGGTGTAATGGTTTGGGGGATGTTTTCTTGGCACACTTTAGTGTCCTTAGTGTCAATTGGGCATTGTTTAAATGCCACGGCCTACCTGAGCATTGTTTCTGACCATGTCCATCCCTTTATGGCCACCATGTACCCATCCTCTGACGGCTACTTCCAGCAGGATAATGCACCATGTCACAAAGCTCGAATCATTTCAAATTGGTTTCTTGAACATGACATTGAGTTCACTGTACTAAAATGGACCCCACATTCACCAGATCTAAACCCAATAGAGCATTTTTGGGATGTGGTGGAACGGGAGCATTGTGCCCTGGATGTGCATCCCGCAAATCTCCATCAACTGCAAGATGCTATCCTAACAATATGGGCCAACATTTCTAAAGAATGCTTTCAGCACCTTGTTGAATCAATGCCACGTAGAATTAAGGCAGTTCTGAAGGCGAAAAGGGGTCAAACACAGTATTAGTATGGTGTTCCTAATAATCCTTTAGGTGAGTGTATATGGCAATGTTTATTTTCTTTACTTTTCAGATGGGTTTCATGGATTTAAAATGATAAAAAAAATGTCCACAGATGATGGCTTTAATTAATTGGTTAAAATTAAATCATTACTTGAATGAATTATTTATTTAAAATGGTCATCCCAGAAGTAAACTGTATCGGTAAATTCATGTCTTCACTGTTTTGGTCCTACACATTTCGATGCAGACACACTAGCTTTAGGAGGGCATTGTCTCTCATAGCGTTCAGCTGCTGCTAGCATCATGTTACAATGTCAAGGTCGTATTGATGAGTTTCAGATGTTGTTTTAATACAAACAAGGTCTACAATGGAATACAAATCTACAATTTTTTAAGGCCACCTGATCAATAGGAAAACTATTTGCTGTCAACATTTTTATTTGTAACTTAGAAAAATGTTGAAAGGTCAAGAAAACAGACCTATAGCATATTGAATCTTTCATTACCTACAAAACGGTGACACAGCACACAAACTACAAAAGACATTGAAAATAACAGTCAGCTCTAAAAGCAGAACACTGTTCCAGCACACTGTCTGGGCCTATAGTCCATAGAGGCTGGTACCAATAATGTCCATAAAGGTGGCTTCGATCTGGTAGCACAGCTGGACGTCTGGGTCGGCACCACCCAGCTCTTCCACTGCCCTCTGGGCAAGGCTCAGCTTGGACTGCCCCCTCCCTGATAACACCTCCTTGGGCTTTTCCTTCAGATACTGCAACCCTGCAGATTGTGTCAGAGTGGGCGAGGATGGAAGTGGGGGAGACAGGGGTTAGACCATACTGTAGAAATACTCTTCATTCTCTAAAACCAAGAAACTGTAATTGGTGTGAATGTGTCAGGGAATTAACCATGTTGTTGATTTAACAGCAGCATGTCATTTTTATTTGACACAACTTTGTTTTCCAATCAAACTTACTTGCAATGAGCGGGTCAATGTCCCTGGCCTTAGTGACGACGTCGGAGGCACAGACCTGTCCCACTTGCACCAGCAGAGCTGCCACGTCATCGTACAGTGGAGGAAAGGCCTGGCAGAAAGCTACCAGGCACGGCAGAGTGGCCATGAAGAAGGAGAAGCGCTTGGCACGGGTCAGCACTGAGGGAGAGATACACGGATGAACATTGCGACTCCAGGAATAGCACAACAACTGGTACAAGCTGAACCTACATGTACACCTGTATAGGAACAGGCTGAGTGACGCAGCACTGTCTATGAGCCACCACCAGATGGCAGTAACAGATCAGTGTACATAGAGTGGAGGTGGGGAAACAACAGCCATCAATTCATGAAGGCCAGATAGCTGACCTGTGAGCAAGGTGGCCATGACACTGACAGCCAGCCGAGCCACGCTGAGTGACTTGGGCAGGGCGTACTGGGTACACAGGTGGGACAGCAGCTGGATAGCAAAGATCTGCAAAAGATGACAACCAAAAACAATACCAGTAAAAATGTTGTCTTCATGTACTGTGGTGCTTGAAAGTTTGTGAAACCTTTAGAATTGTCTATAGTTCTGTATGAAGATGGTCTAAGACATAATCAGATTTGCCAACAAGTAGATAGAGATCCTAATTAAACAAATTATACAAATACTTCACTTGGTCAATTATTAATTTATTGAGGACCATGATCCATTATTAGACAGCTTTGGGTGGCACACATATGTGAACATCTAGAATAAGCAGTTAATTTGAAGGTAAAATTAGAGTCAGCCATTTTAAATAAATTGGATGACAATCAGGTGTGAGTGGGCAACCTGTTGTATTTAAAGATAAGGGATCTATCAAAGTCTGATCTTCACAACACGTTTGTGGAAGTGTACCATGGCATGAACAAAGGGGATCTCAGAAAGAGTAGTTGATGCTCATCAGGCAGGAAAAGCTTACAAAACCATCTCTAAAGAGTTTGGACTCCACCAATTCATTCCAAGATCAACTATAGGTCTCTCTCACATTGGCTAATTGTCAATGTTCCTGAGTCCACCATGAGGAGGAGAACACTGTACAACAATGGTGTGCATGGCAGGGCTGCAAGGAGAAACCACTCCTCTCCAGAAAAAACATTGCTGCCCATCTGCAGTTTGCTCAAGATCATGTCGGCAAGAAATCCATTGGAAAAATGTTCTGTAAGGTAGATGAGACCAAAACACAACGTTTTGGCAAAACAGGATGGAACAATGAATTCTAAATTAAACCAGCAAATTCTCAAGGAAAAGGTCAGGACATCTGTCAATGAACTGACTCTGAATAGGTGGTGGTCATGCAGCAAGACCCAAAAAAAACCCATAAAAGTCCTTCTACCAAAGAATGACTATTGAAGAATCAAGTAAATGTTTTGGGATGAACAAGTTATTTGAATGAAATGTTGTGGAAGGACCTGAATTGAGCAGTTCACATGAGGAACCCACCAACATCCCAGAGTTGAAGCTGTTCTGTATGGAGGAATGGGCTAAAATTCCTCCAAACCTTTAGTTGCAGTTATTGCTGCACCAGATACTGAAAGCAAAATTTCCCATACTTTTGCCACTCACATATGTAATAATGGATCATTTTCTTCAATTAATAAATGACCAAGTAAAATATTGTCTCAAATGTTTAATTGGGCTCTATCTACTTTTAGGATTTCTGATGATGTTTTAAGTAATACTTATGCAGAAATACAGAAAACTCTAAAGGGTTGACATACATTTGAGTACCACTGTATATTAAACTGGGAACATATTTGTAAACCTGAGAAAAGCACAAGGGATGGTAAGCTCATGGTTGTGTTCCAGGACTCACCTGTTTCTCCAGCTGGGGCTGGGCCAGGAGCTCTGGGATAAAGTCCAGGCAGATATGGATGGATGGGATGCCTGCCACAGTCAAAGGCAGCAGAGCTTGAGGGTATCCCTGAGAGGAAGACAGAAGACAGCAGGAGTCAAACACACAAAGAGAACAGTAAGTAGTATCTGTGTGAGGTGAGATCAGCAAGGGTTCAGCCCACACAGAGCTTCCATTCTGTTCATGAAGTGAAACTCATGGCAGCTTCCTACATATGGGAATGTCTTGGCTGTTGCAGTCACTGTGGCTGCAGGCAGCTCATTGGCCCTCAGATCACTGACAGGATGATCAGTTACAACAGCAGCTCTGTTACTCGTACACCTCATTTGACTGGAAGGACCAAATCGAAGCCAAAAGACTCGTGTTGTTCAAGACTACATGCTGTCATGATGTCCTTGCATCTACATGATCCTTTCACTTCTCACAGCATTGTCCACAAAAATACTAAATGGAGGTTTGGAAATAGGCAAGAAGTTCTCTTCTACATAGTGACAAAGCTTACCTGGAAGTGCACCAGTTTGGCGATGTTTGGGTCAGCGATGAACATCTGGTGGAGCAGGCAGCAGATGAGACACTGTACCTCCCTGAGGTCACTGAGGAGCCCCTCCTCCGGCTCACCTTCCCCCTCTGCTCTCCTGGGGCCCTCCTCCTGTTTGATGGACCCAGAGGCAGCCCTCATGTTTTTCAGGAGACTGTCAGTGTTGTCCCCGGCCTCTACAAGCCTCTGTTCCTCTGAGGAGGGAAGACACACCTCTAGGAGGATCTGGACTGCAGCACTGTCCTTGAAGAACAACAATAACACACATCAAGAAGTCTGACTACAGATGACAAGTGGTACAAGACTCTTGTTTGTTGTGTGTGTGTGTGTCTGTGTTACCTGAGCGGCCAGCAGTGCGTTCTTCAGCTCTTCTCTGGTGACCTCCGGGGTGTCCGGCTGGCCGGCCTGTCCCAGACCCAGGTTAGAGATGGTCTGGCTCTGACGCTCAAACTCTGCCGTCTCCTTCAGGTGGGAGTTCAGGTAGGCCCTAGAGGCCAGGAGGTATCCGCTCAACATGTGGAGAACTATGTCCATTAGAGGAGGACACCTGGACACAGACATTTACATTAGAGGAGGACACCTGGACACAGACATTTACATTAGAGGAGGACACCTGGACACAGACATTTACATTAGAGGAGGACACCTGGAAACAGACAATTACATTAGAGGAGGACACCTGGACACAGACATTTACATTAGAGGAGGACACCTGGACACAGACATTTACATTAGAGGAGGACACCTGGACACAGACATTTACATTAGAGGAGGACACCTGGACACAGACATTTACATTAGAGGAGGACACCTGGACACACACATTTACATTAGAGGACACCTGGACACTTGCATGCTGGGTATGAAACCCTTTGCTATTAGGGCTGAAAAATAACAACTGTTTTGATAATGGATTAACCTGTCAAATACTTAAATAAAAACAGATTCAATAATTTTATTTAAAAAACGGAATGTTCATCCAAATTGACATCTTGGCAGGCAACTGTTATGAACGACAATTGCCTGTTAATTAGTCAAATGTGTGTTGATAGATTATGTACAAGGAACAGGTGTTGAAGACAGGAAGAACCTAATACCTACTATTATCACTTTGTTCTATAAAATTTGTTCCTAGAATTGTTTTGTAGACGCACTGATGAAGGCAAGATAGCCGAAACCTTTGTGTAGTCCAAGTCTCAAACTGATTTTTTAAGATGGCAAAATAATAAAAGCAAGAATGACACTTGTGTGTGAACTGATTGCTTTTTGCTCCCACTTGTTTTTTATTCCTGAAATAAGACAGCATGATTATGCATAATAGCACATTTTACATAAAACACAATACATGCCTTGTTTTAGTTTGCTTGTCAAAAGGCCAGTAACCCTGACAAGACACTTCAATAAAAAAATAAAAATTATGAAATATGCTCCAAACAATGCAATTTGTCCTTTCGCAGTGCTTACATACAGTACAGTGTCTTAATCTGTCCTGTCAGGAAATTAACCCTTTGAAGTAGATTAATTGTTAAATTTCCATAATTGTAATAAGTGATTAGCTCTACCGGGTAGTGTTAATTAGCTTGGTAGACTAACTTTAGCTATACCGCGTCCACTCTACCACAGATATTAGCCAGCTAGTTAAATACATTTGTCATGTCATAATGAAGTGAATTTGACTTTTAATTGACCTTTTAAAATCAGGATCATGACCAAACACCCGCTATTAGAACTACCTGCTGTGGGAACAACGATTCCTCCCTCGCCCCTCCTCGTATTTCTCCCCTACTTATTCCCACTGACACATGCAGGATGACGAGGGGCGCACACATGGTTTATCCAACAACGTTGCCGAGCCTTTTCACACTGCTCATCAAACACAAAAGCCTTTAGTCAGCTCATGTACGGGATGATTACACTCACCAACTATACTTCTGTGATTTAATTTACAGGCGCCCGTTCTGTGACATGGTAGATGATTGAGCTTTTCTAACCCAAATCCCAGACAGCACAACGCCAATTTGCACTGCCTCGTTCTGGAGGTCCAGGGAAAGCCGGAGAACCCATAGTCAGGTTGATCATGTTTTTCCTTCTTGAAGTGACATACATAGCTCTGCGACGCAGCGTGCAACAACATATCCCCAATGAATCGATAATGAAATTCATTGCCAACAATTTTATTGACCGATTTTTATCTATTTCATCGATTAGTTGTTGCAGCCCTATTTACTATCTTAAGTAATGTTTCTTTACCACTTTGCATTGTACATGTGAACGAGCCCCAATGATTCCTGACATGAATGTGTAAAATAAAGCACCAGGTGAAGCGTGAAAGGTGTTGTGCCTCCGTACCTGTAGACTCTGTGGTCACAACGCAGCACGATCAGGGGGTCCACCATGAGGTCGTTCTGAGTGTACGTCTGCTGCCTCAGCATTTTCACCGAGGGCTGCAGTGCATTCACCGTCATCACCCACAGCCTGGGACCACAGGGACACTGCTGCCATCACTCATACATATTCATTATATCTTAGCAACTAGATCCCTTCACTTCCATTTGACAGCACAAACTCAGGACATGAAATCAAGCTAACCACAATCACTAGATCATTCACATTATACAGAGACTGGAGACCTTACCAAGCCTGGCATCAGGAACAATACTAAATGTACAACTCTTTGAGCACATCCTAACATCCAGTGAAGCAACAAGACCCACAAGTCTACTGGTGCTGACCTGCGGGGCATGACTGTGTTGAGGGCCACCCAGAGCTTGTTGAGGGTCTGGGGGATGCGCCGTGGAACTCCACTGCCCAGTAACAGCCCCATGCTGCCCGTTAAAGCCTCGGCATAAGGGATGAGGTCTCCGGCTGACAGCAGCGTTAGGTGGTCCAGCATCCTGACTAGCCTGGGACCACTGGACGGAAGCTTCTGGAAGGCTGGGTGGAGACATGAACAACAAAGATGTTGGTGGGGACAGGGGCCGTAGGGTCCATTAATTCAGCCTCTGGGTTACGGAACATGGCATAGAGTGTTGGTATAATCTATTCTCCATTATTTCCACCACTCTGAAGCTTGAATGTAATACAAGTCCAGGCTTTGATGTGTCCAGCTAATACCAAACATGCACAGAGGGAGTAGATGGTTGAAAAGAAAATGAACAATCAATCTCACTTTAAAAAGGTCAAGCTCACCAACGACACAGGCAGTTAATTTCCTCAGGATATAACAGTTCTGCTTGGATGAAGCCACCACTGAGGAACACTAAGCCTGTGTTCTCCTACAGTCTACCGGCCTCACTCAGACTACTGTAATACCGAGACCACCCTGCCTTATAAAACTGTTGTCTTACTGACAAAATAGTAAACTCACATACATAATCACAGAAAAATTTAAAATTAAGAACTTGAGATTAAGTTCACTTTACAAAGAAAATGCTTTCTGATTTGCAAACAACTTTTGCATGTCCCACAGCATTCAGTCCAAACATACAACTTTCCTTATCTCATGCAGACTCAGTAAACAATTATAAAATAAAAAATGAATGCTGGATCACACTAATTAACGTAACATTTGGATTTGGTTGCCTCTTGGCTAGCTTGTCATAATTATAGTAAACCATAAGAAAACAGTTACTAAGTGAAAATTATCAATTAGCAACATTGCTAATTACATTCTAAATGACAACAACTGTTGGATAACCTGTGACCTGCCCATTTTGACATCCTAAATACATGTCCTCCTCCCCCAGTCTCACCGTGATGAAGTTGTTCCTGGGAGTATCTGCAGGTGTTGGAGGTGAGCAGCATCCTCCGGAGCAGGGTTAGGGTTCCTGTCACCTCCTCTTCACACAGCCAGTCCTCCACCATGCACAGGTGAGGGTAGTTAGTGGCCAGCAGACGCAGAAGTGCTGAGTGCAAGCCTGGGAGTCAACAGACATTACGTCAACAATAAACAAAAATATTACAACTGTTTAAACACCGGCTACACTACTAATGGCAGTTGGCCAAATCAGCAGGTAGCATTCATACATTTATATTAAATAAATAAGGTAGCAGGTAGCATTCATACATTTATATTAAATAAATAAATCAGCAGGTAGCATTCATACATTTATATTAAATAAATAAGGTAGCAGGTAGCATTCATACATTTATATTAAATAAATAAGGTAGCAGGTAGCATTCATACATTTATATTAAATAAATAAGGTAGCAGGTAGCATTCATACATTTATATTAAATAAATAAATCAGAAGGTAGCATTCATACATTTATATTAAATAAATAAATCAGCAGGTAGCATTCATACATTTATATTAAATAAATAAGGTAGCAGGTAGCATTCATACATTTATATTAAATAAATAAGGTAGCAGGTAGCATTCATACATTTATATTAAATAAATAAATCAGAAGGTAGCATTCATACATTTATATTAAATAAATAAATCAGCAGGTAGCATTC
>JACXGM010009622.1:0-16182 GCA_016801145.1 Umbra pygmaea | reverse complement strand
TAATTTATATTAAATAAATAAGGTAGCAGGTAGCATTCATTAATTTTATATTAAATAAATAAAAATTCAGATTCTGACTCTGTAAACAATCAAGGTTATCTTTAATTGGCAAATCAGAGATGGTACATCAATATATATATATTCGCGATACAATAATGCACTCCAGAGCCTGTTCGCCTGGAAACTGTATATAATGCTCGCAACACGAACTTTGATATTTCATTTAAAAATAATAGCGCATTATAATAATCATTGTTTGTTCATTGCATAGATAGGTAGTGAGCCCATGTACATGTGTTGCTACAATTTGTCTATTTTGGGTAACAACAGACTAGTGAATGATTTTCAAATGTACTCAATTTTTTTTTACATGAAGTTGTGTACAACTTATTTGTTAATGTTTTTAATAATCAGTTATTAAAAACATTTTAAATGTGCCGTTCTTGCCATCACATACTCTTATTATTTCTTTACACTCAGTTCAATTGAATTTGGTTACAATTCACTAGCTTTACAATTAATTCACAATGTTTATTGCAATAAATTAAAACTAGCGCTATTATATTTTAAATGAATTATCCGAGTTTGTGTTGCGGGCATTATATAGTGTTGCTAGGCGAACAGGCTCTGGACTGCATTATTGTATCGCAATGTGAATATCGCCCAGCCCTACTCCAACATACAAGTTACAGCAAATCAGAGTTAATGGGAGGGGCATGACAGCCATCCCACCTATTGGTCCTTTTACCACAGATAAGACTCACCGTACTGCCTGATATAACAGGTTGTGTAAACTTGTTTTGTAGCCTGCTGAGCACCAGGATTTTCAGTCGCAAAAAGATTGGTCTTTGGGTAAACCAATCAAAACAATGAATTCACAGACTCTGCATTCAGTCATCATTAGATCAGATCATTGTGATGCCAGTTGAAAAAAAAACTGAAATCTACCTCAATCACCCTCTCAGAATGATCTTCTCAACCTCAACCAATCAGGCTTTAAGAAGCCATTGTTCCGTGTCCAAGAGGCTCTTTGCTATACTTAAGCTAGCTAATCTGTTCTCCTCCACCTGGAGATCTGAGCTACCTGTGACGCTGAACCTTCTCTCCATTCTCTTAGGGCATTTCATTGCCTAGAATAACTCCACTGTCGTTTTATTCATTCTTACATTCAAATTGGGCCCAAGTCAGAATATTCAAGTTGGCGAATGCTGTTCTAGACGATGCACACTGCATATACAGTCGTGGTCAAAAGTGTTGAGAATGGAACAAGTATTGGTCTCCACAAAGTTAGCTGCTTCAGTGTTGAGTGCAATTTGCATATACCTCAGAATGTCATGAAGAGTGATCAAATGAATTGCAATTAATTGCTTGCAAAGTCCCTTTTTGCAATGAAAATTTACATAATCGCAAAAAAACATTTCCACTGCATTTCAGCCCTACCACAAATGGACAAGCTGCCATCATGTCAATGATTGTCTTGTTAACACATGTAAAAGTGTTGATGAGGACAAGGCTGGAAATCACTCTGTCGTGCTGATTGAGTTAGAATAACAGACTGGAAGCTTTAATAGAAGGGTGGTGCTTGAAATCATTGTTCTTCCTCTGTCAACCATGGTTACCTGCAAGGAAACACGTGCTGTCATCATTGCTTTGCACAAAAAGGGCTTTTTTATATCAATCATTTAACGGATCATCAAAAATTTCAAGAAGAGTGTTTCATTTGGTGTAGAAGGCGTCAGGGCACCCAAATAAGTCCAGCAAACACCAGGATCATCTCATAAAGTTGATTCAGCTGCGGGATCAGGGCACCACCAGTGCAGAGCTTGCTCAGCAATGGCAGCAAGCAGGTGTGAGTGCATCTGCATGCACAGTGAGGTGAAGACTTTTGGAGGAAGGCCTGTTGTCAAGATGGGCATCAATGAATGATTGTCTCCAGGAAAAACAACAAGGACAGACTGATTTTCTACAAAAGGTACAGGGATTGGACTGCTGAGAACTGGGGTAAAGTCATTTTCTCTGTTGAATCCCCTTTCGGATTGTTTGGGCCATCCGGAAAACCCCTTGTCCAGAGAAAACAAGGTGAGCGCTACCATCAGTCCTGAGTCATTGCAAAAGTAAAGCATCCTGAGACCATTCATGTGTAGGGTTGCTTCTCAGCCAAGAGAGTGGTCTCACTCACAATTTTCCTAATAACACAGCCATAAATAAACACATCCTCCGAGAGCAACTTCTCCCAACCATCCAAGAACAGATTGGTGACAACCAATGCCTTTTCCAGCATAAAGCAAAAGTGATAAGTGGCTCGGGGAACAAAACATTTAAATTTCAGGTCCATTGAAACTCCTCAGACCTTTATCCCTTTGAAAAACATCTGTCAGAATGTGGCCCAGAAGATAATTGCCAGCATGCCAGGGCGGATTGCAGAGGTCTTGGAAAAAGAAGATATATTGCAAATATTGACTCTTTGCATAAACTTCATGTAATTGTCAATAAACATCTTTGACACTTATGGAATGCTTGTAAATATACTTCAGTATACCATAGTAACTACTAACAAAGATCTAAGAAACCTAAAGCAGCAAACTTTTTGGAGACCAATACTTGCAACTTCTCAAAACGTTTGACCACGACTGTACATTGAATCTGAACATAATCTGTCATATTTCAACCTTGACAAGTATATAAATTTGACAAGTATATAAATTCAAGTATATATGTACATAAGCTTAGTGTGTGTTACCCTTTCCATGTGATTCACTTACCCCCCAGCTCCTGCTGTAGGCCTTGGGCCTGGGTGATGAGATATTTGATGGGGATCTGGTCCATGAGTGCAGCAGAGTATGACTTGGGCTTCCTCTGCATTAAAGCTGAGAGAGTAACAGACAAGTTAACGTGGCCCAGCCTACCTACAGAGACCCTGTAATGGGGAGGAACCTCACTACTGATGGGCATCAGTATTCACGCCAGAGGCGAGTAGTAGCGTTAAAACAGCTGTAAGCGTAGGATACACAGTGGAACGTTGCCTGGAGCTCATGTAACATACCTAGTTGTTTAGTGTTGGCCAGGAGGGCCTCCTCATAGGACAGAATGTAGTAGAGGATGAGGAGCTGCGTGGTAATGCTGTATCTGGAACGCACCCTTCCACCAGCTTCTCCCTGGCCGAGACACAACAGGGAGCCAGAAAGAAGAGGACAAGAGACAGGCCATTAGAGGTCAGGAGCAGGTCAGTGTGTTCTACACCAACAGCCTACAAGCAACAAATGGCCCTCGCCTTGCAGGGCAACCAAGGCTGGAAGAGATGTGGATGACAGGACATCAATACTGTGCGGCTGTTCTACGATGCTTAATATCAGATCAGTCAGCGGCTGCAGACAGCCCAATAGACCTGGAAGACCATAATGATATTAAAGGCCATTTACACCCCATGGCCTCCAAACATAATGCATGGATTAATAGAAGTTAGTGATGGACCGCTCAACACTCAAGTGTGTCTCAATGTTTTTGACACTCACTGCATCGTATCAACGCATCGAGACGAGTTCCAAAAACACTTCTGGTCACATGACAAAGTGTGTCGAAAACACTTTGTCACGTGATACTGAACGATACCGGTGTCGCACTTGTCAAAAGACACTGACATTTTGGGTATAAAATGAGGCATCAAAAACAAACATTTTGAATGCGGTAGACCTTGGCTGAGAGACCAACGACATCATAGGTTTATTATTATTGGATATATATTTTAATCTTTGACATTCTGTATAAATCCTTTACACACACACACACACACACACACACACACACACGCTTATCTCAGCGAGGGGTCGCCGTCTATCACACAATTAAATAATTATTTTTTTATTGATAGGGAGACTAAGGGAGCGTTGGTGATGATTACTGTGGTTACTCCTGGACAACAGAGTCAGTGACACCAGGAGAATACAGAGTGATAGTGCCAATGCCATGGTTGAAGTTCAACGGTACCTAGCAGATGCATACCTGGTTAGAGTGGAAGACCCATTGGTATACTGGGCCAAAAATGCAGGGGTCTTCCCTCAACTATAAACATGCAGTGGCCCATTTAGCCATCTCTGCAACCTCTATGCAGAAAAGCTGGGCAGGTGGTAGACAAAAAAGGAGGGGTGCGCCGAGCTGACATTCAGTATTGAAATTATTCTGATACTTAGTGCTGGTGTATTATGCGATTAATATATTTTATTACTTTTGAACAATTCCTTTTAGCGACTTAATAGCCAGGCTTCTAGGTATTTTTTGAAACTTGTGTATGTGTCGGTAAATTGTTTTGCCTGTAGGAACAATGTAGCCTATGAGGCAATGCACGTGCAAACTGTATGTTACAGCAGAATTTTCTATATTTTTGTCTGGGTGCGGGCTTCAGAATGTAACTCTGCCCATAGTCATTTGGTTTGACATGCAGTTGCAGGGGAGCTGATGCGGACCACTGCTACCCAGGGCAGTGGTTACCAACCATGTGTACTAGGACCCATGATGGTACAGTAAACAAATAATTTGGGAACCACTTGGAGGTGTGACAAAAAGCAGATATCACAGAGCCCTACACAATCCAGATTGCAGGAAAACCACTCACCCCAGCAGAGCACTGGTAAATACTGAGGATCTCCTGCTCAGTGATTGGCTGGTTTGTGGCCTCAGGATTGGCCTTGGAGGCAGGGGTGAGAATGGAGTTAATGTAGACATCGATCAGGGGCAGCAGCTGGGTGTGCAGTGGGGTGGACGTCTCACACAGCTGCCTGTAGATCCAGTCCTATGGGGGAAACCTGGGGTTAAAGCTGAAACGCTTCATGGTAGAACTACTGGCAGTATGTGACAAAACAAGGAAGTTACTACATACACCTCACATCTTGGACATCATCATCACATGCGACAGAAGAAAATAATATATACACCTCTCACATCTTTAAGAAGGAGTTACAGTCAGAGGATTTCCCTGTTCAAATGGCCAAAGTCCTCCAAAAACTCAGTTGTGCAGCAGCTTTGTGGGGACATGGACTGCGGTCCGATGACTTCAGAGCAATCAAGAGGAATAATTCAAACTGGATTCATGTAATGAAATTTGTCTGAATGCGCGATCATGTGTTTGACTGATATTGTAATCGTCATATTGTTCTTTTCGTGTTGTTATCTTCCTGACTTGGGACTATAGATGAAAATTAGCATTTATGCTATAATCTGGCTCATTTACATTCTGTGCAGAAGTGTAAGACTGTTCACTAATGTGCATGGTCCCGATTAAATAAAATAAAATTAAGCCACCAAGGGCCTTTGGCCACTATATGTAATTTAATAGCAGACACTCTTAGCCACTAGAGGCTGTAATGATGCTCTATGGCTGAAGGCTATTTGGATGTTTTATAAATGTTGTATTTTCCCATGCGGGTCAACAGAGCCACAGCCCCCAGCCAGCAGGAGGACAGCGTACAGAAGGCCCTACCTTGATGGAGACCTTGTGTTTGGTGAAGGCTCTGCTACGGAGCAGCTGGTAGATACAGTGGATGGGCAGGAAGCCTGTGATGTTGGCACTCAGGTTGTTGGTGACCGCCACCCTCACTGCATGGGCAGTGACCACCTGGACAAGAATACATGTCAATACACCTGGCCAATACCAAGGATAAATAAACACTGTCAATGACAACAGAAAATGTGTAAAAATATTAGAAACACATCTAAAATGTCGATGCCAATTTAGACCTTAAGTGCATTCAAAACAAATCAGAAATGGGGTAAGAATACGTTCAAATCATAACCTCTCTGAGGTTGCCAATTGAGAGGATGTTGGCTGGGTTTTCCGGTTTGGAATTCCAAATAAGGTTTTCCTTAAAGAAAACCACAGACAACTGTGGGTGGCAGGGTATATTTGATGGGTATATGTAGCAATGTAGATAAAGTACCTGCTCAGTGAAGATTTCCTGGGTGAAGATGGTCTTCATTTTGCTCAGAGAGCTGGGCTTAATGGCAATCTACAGGGGAGGTGGGTAGCATTTACTAAGACATTCCTTTAGACTGACACTTCACTTACACTTGCCTCTTCTACAGAAATCAGTTAAACTGGAATAGATCTGCTGACATACAGAAGGTGCTTTTACCAGAGTCTCAGGATTTTCTGCAGACAGAACCTAATGAAAATATCTTGAGGGCAATGAATTAACCTGGCATTTAATAATCTCTATCCTAGCTCCGTTTTACATGACAGAGGCAAAATGGATACCGCATCTATAGCCTAGGGTGAGTACAAAATCCAATACAATCAAATTACATTGCACCCTCTTTCTCTGAGAAATGAAGTGACAGCAAAACTAACTGAACACAGTCTGAGCACGTTGGCAGGCAGCCTATCTGGACAGAGGCTGTAAGTACAGCTGGCCTCTCTCGGGCGAGACTATAGATGCCGGCACCTCACTCCATCTCATCATCTCCCCTCCACCTTACCTTCATCCCCAAAGTAGAGCAGACCAGCTCGATGATTGCGCTGAGCTGGTTGCTATGGAAATACATGGCAACCAGCAGTAACATCTCTCCGAAAGAAGCGGCGACACCTGCAGCACTGTACACACACGGGTGGAAGGGGGAGTAGAGAGACTTAATGCATTGTGGAGGGTGGCACTAGAAAAAATGATTATGTTTAGCTAGATTAGGGACACCCACCCCCCCAGCCCAGACATCCTTCCATGGTCTCTGACAACACTCACTCCCCCCCCCCCCCCAGACGAGAGCCGGTCTGCTGCAGTGATAACTCATGGCTCTAGGAAGAGCTTATTACATTAAAAAAAAGCCTGTCTCGGCCCCCTTTCTCAGCCC
This sequence comes from Umbra pygmaea, assembly GCA_016801145.1. NCBI lineage: Eukaryota > Metazoa > Chordata > Actinopteri > Esociformes > Umbridae > Umbra > Umbra pygmaea. The sequence goes on along the minus strand of JACXGM010009622.1, from coordinate 9,345 downwards.
AACTCGTCCCTCATCCACCCACAGCTCAGTCTTACCTCCCTGCCAGACGACAACAACACAGACCTCTGAAAGGACAATTAAAACTAATCAAACACACAGGATGTTGACACTGCACTGATATCAGTCCTCCGTTCAAATGTTTGAGATGTTTCAAAATCGATTCACTCTACTAAATCGATCCAAATATACGGTAGGGCATCCGGTGGGGCATGTTGCTATTAATTAACTTTTATTACTTAATAGCAATTTTCTAAAAGTAAATGTTGACATATTAAGAGGTAACTCTCCCAGCTAACACATGTATGGCCCCCTCTGGAGAAGAGCTTCAACTTTCAACATTCTTGGAATGTTGGAATAGGGCTGGGCGATAAAACTATAACGACATGTCTTGCAATAGACACGTCGGAAGAAACCAGAGGTTGCGAAGTCATTTTGGTTACATGAATAAAGGCACTCGCTCTCTGTTAACCTAGCAACGTAGCGAGTGACACGCTAACAGCCAATCATTTAAAAAAGGGCTGCAACAACGAATCGATGAAATCAATAAAAATCGATTATTAAAATTGTTGGCAACAAATTTCATTATCGATTCGTTGGGTCTAAGTTGTTGCTTGCTGTGTGGTGGAGCTACGTCACTTGAAGTTACATTTGTGTGCATGTGTGTTTAAGATTCTCTGGTCAAACGAGAACGCCGCATATCAGAATCCAATCATGAAGTCAGACTCAATGAACACCCCCACCCATGTTTTCACCAATGACCTCTTAACATTCTGCGCATTGTGCATGACATAGTTTGTTTGAAACAAGTAATGCTTAATGTAGCAAGAAATGCTTAACAACAAATAAAAAAAACGTATTATTCGGTTTGACAATTCACCAGAAACAGTCGCAGGGAGATTAGGAAAATCACGAGCATTGCTTCAGAAATCTCTTTCTGACAAGCGCTCACTCTATTTCGTCCTCCGTTGTCGTGCGCATTTGAATAAAAGAGGTGATTTTTTTCATCCAACTATTAAACGTCAGTAACAATTTGAATATCACTATGGTATATTATGTATATGCAATAACTCACAACCTTTATATGTGCATAGTTTTAGACTACTTTTTTGAAGAAGTATTAACAGCGAATGAGCAGCACTTGCAGTGTGAAAACAGAGCTGTGTGTCATGTGACCACCACCGTGCAGTCTTATCTAAGCAAAACCGTGTTTTAGACTTAGAACATAAGATAAAATTGCGGGCATACATAACAAACACACACCGATTTCTTGCAACAAAAAAAGGACATGTCACCAATATTCTATTATTTTGTTTAGCTCAATCAATGTACTTGTTAAAATACAATTTATTGTACTTGTCCATTCGGACAAGTGAATCTACAAGCTCCTTGTCTGACTATCTTTTTTACTTGTCCCGGACAAGCCTTAATGTCGAGCCCTGCTCTAATCTGACAGAGGATTGGTCTGCCTCACATGATCGAAAATCTACATACACTGGAATATCACATATACCTAAACCTGAAATCCCTGTTCCTCAACCCTAAACTTCGACATAATTTCAAAGAACAAAATACTATGCCTAAACTTAACCTTGCCTTAAACCCTTATGGAAAAGGGCCCATAGTTAAAAGGTGTTTATTGATTTCATATCATTTCTAACATCACAGGAACAGGCCATCTCTCTCACCTCTCAAAGTACTCCTCCTCTTTGATCATCCAGCTGAGCCACATGACCATCAGCTGCTCCTGCTCTGGAGTGCTAAGGGAGAAGAACACCATCACTACCTCCACACACCAATCAGGATCACAAACACACCTGTTAAACCTGCATGTTAACTCAAGGGCAATATGCCTGTCATCAGATTGCTAACATATACAAAACTACAGTTCCGTCTTCCACAGTCACACCTTTGAACTGGAAACATGTGGGTGTTCATTTATGTGGTGTATTGGTGTTGACTTCCCAGCCTCTACCACAGAGGTCCTCAAACCCTTCCATAAAGGGCCTAGTGTATGCTGGTTTTTGGTCTTTCCCTTAAATTAGAGCATAATTAGGACCTAGACTGCCAGGTGAGGGGAGATACTAACCAATTAGTGAGCTACTCCATCAGGCTTGTACAAGGTAAAAGTGAAAACCGGCATACACTAGGCCCTCCATGGAAGGGTTTGAGGACCACTGCTCTACATGGTTTGCGTGATTCAGTGCCGTCTAAATGTCGCTGCGTCCTCACCTGACTAGTGTGGGGAACGCCAGTAGTTTACAGAAGGACAGTGAGACGAAGCGAACCCCAGCCGGAGTGGCAGGAGGCCTGCTGGTCATCAGTTGCAGTAGCTGCTCTGCCTCCTCATCAGTGGGCCTGGCCAGAGGAGAACCAACAACGTTACAACCCACCGTTTGGGTCATTACATCAACACCGACTGAACATTACCGACCTGAGCCCTGCGATCCCCATCAGAGCGCAGTAGAGACGCAGCAGGGCAGAGGCCTTCACCACATGCTCCTCCCTCAGACCAGAGTAACCCGAGCTGCTGTCTGCGTCCTCCACGCTGTCGTTGGGCTCGTGGGTGCTGCGCGACCGGGGCAGGATGGCCACCAGCTCCAACAACAGCTGCCGGCGCATTTGCCACAGAACCGAGCTGCTTTCACGCTTTCTCTGAGGAGACGAAGAATGAGGGTTAGGAGTTAGGTAACAGTACGTCCACATCATTCTCGAAAAATGTGCCTATTGTGTGTGTGTGTTTAAGAGTTAGCACGTATAGTTTAAAGTGGGGTCCGTGTTTCTCACCTGCTGGCCATTGCGTATGAACATGCTGAACCAGGTGCGTACTTTCCCATTGGTGCCCAGCAGCAGACCACTGACGTAGGACACGAGGGGGCTGACAGCATCATCGGCTGTGTCAGGCTTGTAATCCAGGGTCAGAGCTACACCCAGACCTGGCAGGTGACACTCCTCCACCTAGCAACGGAACAATAGCTACAACTAGTCAGAACATTACGGCCAAGCTGAGCTGCTGCTGCCAAAAGACCTGGGTTCTACTTGTAGTGGATGTCAATTCATTTATGCTTCCTGGTGCTCCATGAAGACAGAGGGACTCACCACCATGGCCCTGATGTTGAGGGCCTGAGACGGGTTCATCTGACACAGCTGCCTCAAGGCTTCCGTCCGGCGCCTGCCACCCATGCTCTCTTCATCCTGGCGCTCTCCGTTCTTGATCAGGCCCCTGCACACTGAACACACACAGACCACTCACCAGCTGATAGGAGTCCTGAGGAGGTGAAATTATAAGCAACACTACAGCCTTCAGAAATGTTTTTAAAAAAATGTTCTATTACTAATCACAATTCTTGAAAGATTTCTCCATATTAAAAACTTTGATTGATTACATGCATCATGTCTTGATTCTAATGGAAGGAATCAATAGTTATTAGAATGTTTTAATAGCATTTTAACCTGAAACATTTTTTTTTGACAGATTGCTTGATATTGACCTTCTATTAACCATGTTTAGCTACAAATATTTTCCTGTGCCAAATGTCATTTTGTCCTTGGGCAAGGCACTTCACCCTAAGTTGCTCCTAGGAAAATGTCTGCACCAGGAGGAACCCAGGGCCCACTGCACCAGTCTATTTAGGATATTTCAGCCTACCTTCATTGAAGCTATCAGGGACGTTGGCCACCAACAGGCATAGGAACCAGTCCCCGTTCCTCACATGTAGCAATGCCTCTGCCACGTCAATGATGGGAAGCAGGGAGGGCAACTCTAAGACAGGGGGGGGCATGAGGCTTACAGGTTTGGATGGCAGAACATTTCTTCTGACAGTGTGGACATGGCTGGGGGAAAAATATCTAATTCTTTCCTATCATATACTAATATATATTTTTGTTTCCTCAACAAATACAAAATAGCCTTTTTAGGTAAGACTCCAGAAAACTGATAGGAAATTACATTTTGACATTAGAGAAACGCAAATACCTGCTTGTAGTATACAGAGAACATCTGCTACTTCTTCCAGGTAAACAGGGCTCTCAAAGAGCTCAGAGGACTTCAGGAACCACTCCCCATTGGAATCAGCCACCTTGGAGAAAAAATATGTAGCATGTTAAACTGGGGCTCACTACAGGTAAGTGCAATGAAGTAGTTGAATGAAGCATGTACAGTTGTATGCAAACGTTTTGGCACCCTTGAGGGAACAAAATTATGTTACAATGCATCTTGCTGTGAACAGAACGTGACCTGACCTATGCATGCTAACATGACACCCTTCTGCAACATTAAGTACAGGATTAAGGATTATTTACATTTTCCATAGACTCAAAATATGATACAAAATAATTGTGTGTTCAAAACTCTGAGCACCCTATATCTTAGTACCCTATATCTTAGGTAACACCTCCTTAGGCAGATATAACAGCCACCAATTATTTACTGTAATAGCTATGAGTCTTTATTCTTGAATTTGGATTTTTTTCCACTCTTCCTTGCAAAGTGCTTCCAGCTAATTCCACAACCTTCGTCCTTCTTTCTTGTAATTATGTCATGGTTGATTGTGAGTTATGTTTTGGATCATTGTCTTGCTGAAATATCCAACATCTTGTTAGTTTCAGTGCCTTGACAGCCTGTTGGACATTCTTCGTTCCACACTCACAATATTAGCAGTTCCCCTGGCTGACAAACAAACCCAAAGCATAATGGAGCCACCTTTTGCTTAACAGTTGGCAATGTCTTGAAATGAGGCAATCAAGAATACCTGTTTTGGTTGTGGTCAAACAGTTCAGTTTTAATTTTATCAGTGCAAAGAATATTGAAAAAAAAAACAGATTTGTTTGGAACTTTTTACTTTTCCATACTTCAGATGCTGAGTTGTGGTCAAGTTTTAGAAAAGGCTTCCTTCTGTCAACTCTCCCATGCAGATCTTTGTTTTGTAAGGTATGTGGTACTAAGGAGAACAACTCAAATGTGAGCTAAATGTCCTTTGCAATTACATGTGGATTCTGTTTTGCAGATCTGAACAGTTTTCAGGCCTGCATGATATTTTCCTAGATCTTATTTTAAACACTGGAAGACTTCACATGACTAATTAGTCAATCAACCTTCCTGAGACTTAGTAAATTTATAAGAAATTAAGAATGACCCAAAAGGGTAACTTTTGCAATGGTCCCAAGGGGAAAACGTCTGCATGTGTCAAGTTGACTTTTTGTTTATTATTTCCTGTATTAGATGTTGAAGAAAGCTGTCTTGTTTCACTTTGGACCATGTAGAGGTCAGGTTAACTTCTGCTGAAAGAAACATTAATTGCAACAACTTTATTTTTTACAGGGGTAGCCAAACTTTTGCAAACAACTCTAAGTGCTAGATGAGAAGTGTTGCCATTATACTATTTAAAGTGCTTGAAGCTTCTAGAAAAAGCACCCTCCAATCTATCCAATCCCACACTCACTTGCTCACTCCCTGTCCAGTTATACTAGACCCAGGGAATAGGGGAAGCACTGTGGTGAGTGAATTTACCTTGTTCATGATGGCCAGTAGTTCACTCAGAGCCAGTCGAAGTCTCCTAAGAGGGTCGCTGTGTTCAAACTCCAGCGTGAGGCCATGCTGCAGCTGGGACACCAGGATGCTCTCTCCATTCGAGCCTCCAGCCTTGTGCCTGTAAACAGAACACCGCCACAACACAAAAGTCAGCCAATCTGCCGTACACACAACATATAAAAAATCAGCACTGTCAAATCACGTATACTTAAATACACAAGTTTTCCTTCAGTCTAAAAGCATAGCGCTCTTTTAATGAGTTTAGGAGGTTCTCTGAAACTAATTCTAGCAGGTCATTCAATGACTTGGGTGGGCGCAGATGGCTATGTGGGTAGGGAGTCAGAAGTTTGCCAGTTCAATTCCCGACTGAGCCAAATGTCTTTGTGTCCTTGGGCAAGACACTTCATCCTAATTGCTCCCAGGTCGTTGCAGTCTTAGTCAACTTACCTGGTTAAATAAAGGTTAAAAAAATTAAAAACTTGACCTGAGTTGCTGCTCCTTCCTGGCATCCTGCTCCAGAGCATGGAAGTCGACAGACAGAAGGGCGACAATGGAGTTAACAGCTTCCACTCCAGAAAGCAGGCGCAGGATAAGCTTCTTGTCCTGGGCCCAAGCCTGGCTCTGATCTGCTGGGGCACACAAAGCCATCCGAACCAGGCAGGGCAGCAGAAGCCTCAGTTCTGGGTCACTCAGGGCAGCCAGTCGTACCACATCCACAGTCTGCATGGCCTCAAAGGCATATGGGCTGACAAACTGCAGCCCTGCACTCTCTGACATCTTGTCTTATGAAACAGGGCCCACACCTGTGAAAGAAGTAAAAGACAGTGCGGTTTCTGGTTGATGCTGTCCTGATGCTCCAGCTTGAAGTTTAATTACTGGTATTTTTAGCTTGCTGTAGTTGGGCCAGGAAGACAGTTTCTGTTTCTGTTTTCCATGAAGTTATAGTAGTGTACAAACGTTTTAGTACATTGGTTTAAAGCATTATCTTAATAAGTTTTTAGTTGTTTTAGAAAAACAAACACGAAAACAGCATACAACATTGAAGTATACATAAAGAACACTCAATTTAGTAAAAAGTAATATAAACTATCGGCTTTGGCACCTTTTTGTTCTTTACACTGTCCAAGTGATGGCAAGCACATTCAATTACGTAGTGATCTTCGCTTTGCAGAGTGATTGGGGTTATATCAAAATGAAAGACAATGTTTTAGCAAATCAGTCAAAGACGTTTATTGCTTGTTAGACATCTTGCGGTTGAATTATGTACTTTGGTGCCAGATGACTCTTCCAAATACTGAGCAGGCACTTCACACGTTTCCAATACGTTTTTTTTAATTCTCAGATGGCCTAGCTAAGACTTTTGCAAAGTACAGTCTGTTTGTGGACTAAAAAAGCGTTAGCTATTTGCCTAAAATCCTCTAGAATTAATTGCTAGAATTAATCGATGAACACTACTAAACCTAGCAATTACTGTACTGTACTGTTCTCAGAAAGGTGAGGACGTATTTACCAACTCTTTGTACAGAAGACGGCATTTCTTGCCATTCAAACTTGTAACAATAGTTGACATGTTAGTTACTGTACCTAGTTATCTACTGTAGCTAGGTACAGAAGTAACCGTCAACTAGTTTCGCATTCTTCATTGATGTCTACGTACAAGGCACAACAATAAACATTTTAGGCGTAGAGAGACATGGAACTTACTTAGCTAGTTATTTAAACTAGCTACTGAACTGGCTACTTAAATGTCCTCTTACAATAACATTAGCAATTGTACTGGCTGATAGCGTGTTTTCTACTAGTAGTAGCTAGCTGCGTTAGCACAGTCTGCTACAGCTGCCGGTTAGCATCAGTGCTAAGTCAACCACTACTGTTCTCAGCTAGCTAGCCTTGCTCCTTTGATATTTAATCATACTTGTCAGGTTTCCACTCGATAATAAAAGCCATGTCTAGCGGTGTGAGTAATACACTTACCTTAACGGAACAGTGTAGCTTCTAGGCCTTCAACCCTCGGAATCACAACACGGAGCACAGCGCCATTGATGCGTCTCTGTGCTCCTCTACTGTAGCTCAGTAGAGCGATGCTAGCACTTAGCAAACAAACTCATTCACAGGATCTGACAGCCCCATCTTACAAATTAAAGGTGTCAAGAAAGTAAGTAGGATTGTTGAGTTAATATTTACAATGCAATCACAACATAATAACGTATTTGAGGGATTATTTCTACATTCAAATCAAGCTATGCACGGAAGATGCACATCCGAATTAGGACGCTCCTCCTCCGCATGCTCTGCACTGCTGACAGACATGAAAACGACATGGGGTAATAATTCATGCGAATGGATTACATGACAATATAAACAATCATTATATATCAACACCCCTTTTTCCTCTGTCTGTGTACGTTATTGATTTTTTTAATCAATGGCAACATATTCCTGCGCATGACTACAGAGACGTCCTTGAATGGTCGTGTTTTTTTCGATGAGGTTACATTATCGTGTTTCTTTTGATGAGGTTACATTATCGTGTCTTATTGCTCAGTCGATAAGTGTGAAGATTAAAGTAATGTATTTTGTGCTATTTAAATGTATACGTAAAACCGCACACATTATATAACGAAATCTGTCATAATGAATACATGTGAATTTGGTTGTCTAAACATTTCCCCACACATTTCTTAAAGAATCTAATTTACTGTGGGCTCCAAAATTAATAGCACCCCTGACTGGCAATCAGTGTTGCCACAGTTACTTTGAAAAAGTAATCTGATCACTGATTTTAAAAAGTAACTTTGTTACTTTACAGTTTACTTGATTTTAAAAGCAACTAAGTTAGATGACAAGTTACTTTATTAGTTACATTCAGCAGCTGCCGACAACACCCCCACCGCCTCAACATAAAAATGACAACCGGTTTTGCCAACACTCACTTTATTGGAAGTGTATTTTTAACAGTAACATCAACAATGTTTCTCCTGACATTTTAAGTGGAATACATGTTTTTATAGAAAAATAAAATAAAGACAGTCTTTCTTGACTTGAACTTATTTAACTGTTCAAAGTCAAAGTCAAAGTGTTAACACTGTAATGGAAACTTACTACTTATAATCTATATTGTGTATAAATGTAACGTATATATTATTTTTAACGTTTTTTGTTCAAAATAATAGTGCTAGTTTTAACTGCAATAATCATTGTTAATTCATAATAACGCTAGTGAATTGTAACCAAATGCAATTGTACTGTGTGTAAAGAAACATTAAGAGTATATGATAGGAAAAAAAATATTTAACATGGTAACTTTTTAAGAGTAACAAATACTTTGTACACACAATTTCATTGAATATATTGTCAGTGTCTCATGTGAAAACATGATTACATTAGAAAAACATTCACTAGAGTCTGTTTCATCCCAACAGACTCAAATTTTAGAAACACATGAAAATGGACACACTACCTGTCTTTGCAATGAATTAACAATGATTATTATATTGAATTACTAGCGCTATTATTTTGAAAAGGAAAATCCGAGTTCGTGTTGCTTGCATAAGTGTTGCTAGGCAAACGTTCTTGCCTAGCTAGCACCATGGATGTATTAATAACACACCTGCTCTAGCACCTGGGGGGTATTGCACAAAACCAAGATAAGGGATTAAGCCGGGATTTTCAAGTTATCCTGGATAAATTTCGTCTTCACTTGGTTGCACAAAAGCTGCTAGAAGTAAACCCAGCCAAGTAACCATGGCGATTTATTCTTTGCAGCTAGCCTGCTCCAGAGCAGGCTAACAGCCAGGCTAAGATAAATCGCGGAGCCT